>CALNHX010005747.1:0-101384 GCA_940337035.1 Agriotes lineatus
TACAGATGCTTTCTTTATTTGCATTTCTCTCATAGCTCACATTTTCGGTTTATAAAGTTGTTATTCGTTGCATCCAGGTATTATGCTAACTAATTTCTGTTTCCTGATTCCTATTGCTCTCTATTTGCTAAACATGAAAATGTTTTAACTTCTTTTAATGTTGTATCTTCTTTTTTCATGCTCATTTCTCTTGTTCTTCACCTGCTAGTATACGGCTGTATTCCAGAGTTGCAAATTCTTCTTCGACTACCCATCACGAATCCTATGTCATGTGGAAAAATTACTTCAGAGATGTCCAGTCTTTGTAAATGTTGGTATCCAACTCGTAGTTTTTAGTTTCAGAAATCTTATTTTTTACATTTTAAAATATCGTCGGATTATTTTATGTCATTTTGGTTTTATTTTACCTATTATAAGATATGTAAGGCGAACAATCAAATTTGAGTCATTAGTAATATGGAAGACGGTAACATTATACACTTCACTTCCACATTCTTAAATGTTTCAGAATCGGAAAAAGGCATTTACGGTTTCTTCTTTTTCTAAAGATAAAAAATAGTACACCATTAGATTAGACTAAATCTACTCTGTCATCATTATTCTTTTGAAACTTTCATGAATATTCAGTTGTTATACGGTAGCGATATTCATAATGGAATTTAGTTGAGAGTTGCAATATGATAAGTTTTTTCTAAATACCTACAGCATTTCATTAATAACATATTTTTGAAAACAACACTTCGAGAATCAGAAAATTTAGAACATATGTGTAATGGTTTCTATTTTTATTAAAATTGCTTATTTTTCTTGCTTCTAATGATGTATAAATACTAAAGTGTGAACTGTGTAATAGGTTGTCTATGCAATTTTCCTGATGTTCAATAAATACAGTTTTTGAACAAGGTAGAAAATGGACTCAATATGTTCTTAGTTTATTATAACCAGTGTTGAATCCAGGGGGGTGACTGGGGGCAGCCCCCGGCAGTACAAAATTTCCTCCCGAAAACATTATCACTTCATGTTCATGTTTTTTGTATCTATAAAAGAATGGGTGGATCGCGCGGGAATAGATAAAAATACCCCCTAGACATTTTATTCCCCCCCCCCCCCCCCCCCCCCGGAGTAAACAGAATGAATTCAACACTGAGAATAACCTGTCAAAATTGTGTCTGTGCCAGTTTGTGTGAAATATTAATGGAAAGAACTGAAAGACGTTTGGGCAACATTGGTTGTATTTTTCTTTGTGTGTATTTATCAGGTTACGAGTAATATACGTTAATCGGTCACATAATTACACTGTTGATGATAGTCTAGTGCAGAGGTCGGCAAACTTTTTTTGGAAAGGGCCAGAACTTAAAATTTGTAGGCTCGGCGGGCCAGATAGCAAACTCGAAGAATGTACAGCTGATTGCAAATAAAACTGGGACAGCTAATATGTAATATTGTAATACGAAGTACAGTAACATATTAAATACTCGTAATTATGTTCCTTTTCTTAGGACTCTATATTTAATAATATTTTATGTATTCACCTACGGAAATATAAGTTAGAGAAAGTTTCACACGTTATTAAAAACGCAAAAAGTAGTCTCAAGACTTGTCCCACTTTTATTTGCAATCAGCTGTACATGGGCAATTCTACTAATAGAGCAACAAGCAACAGGTTAATTTTTTTATTAGGAAGTGATATTTTTACATAATATTTATATATACTATACATGCTAACACAAAAAAAAACGAATAAAATATTTCCATCTATTAATAAACATATTATAGAAGTGGTTACATTTTGTACTAATGCGATGAATGTAATTGTTTTTTCTGAGATACAATTTCATTATACTGGAGTTCGAAATTAGTACATCTTATCATTAAAATTATTTGCAAATGGTCATCTGTTACTAACGATCTGTATTGCGATTTTCACATTGATAAGTACCCCCAAATACAGATATAAATCCCCGAGCATATGATTTTAATTGGCCGTATTTATCTTACGAAAGATATTTATAGAATTGGGTGAGATCCATTTCTTTAAATATCGTTTTTAGCATATCATCATTTTGCAGTTCAATCACTTCCAATTAAAGGTCTGGCGGAAGCTCCTCAATTGTATAGCCAAATGAATTTTGAAATATGGAAATGTCTTTTGGACTTGCATCAAGATCCGAAAAACGCCGCTGTTGTAACTGTAGTTTAAGTTCAGAAAATATATCCGTCTCGAATTTTTTTGGGAATAAGGATTTCAGTACTATTAGAAAATTTTTACAGCATGGAAAATGGTCAAACTTGGTTAATGTGATTTGTGTTTCAAACAATGCTAATTTTTGGCGATATGACTACGATAGAATACAGTTCACATATGAGCACTGTTTTCCCTGTAATTTTAAGTTAAATCCGTTAAGATATCCCATGATGTCTGCAGCAAAACTAATTTTCATAGCCATTCATTGTTAGATAGTAGTGGTTGTTGGCAGTTTTTCTCATTTATAAAAATTTCTATTACTTCAGTCAGTCCATTTATATATGTCAGTGGTTACAGCTTGTAATTTGATTTATTTTCAATTGATTCTTGTAAAAACAGTATTAATCCGCGGGCCGGATTAAAAACAGACGGCGGGCCGGATATGGCCCGCGGACCGTAGTTTGCCGACCCCTGGTCTAGTGGATAACAACAAGGCTGCTGAGCCAGAGGTGGCGAGTTCGCCATGAAAAATATTTTTTTAACGTTATCAAAAGATGCGATTGCAAATTATATGGTTTCTCATCTTTAAATTTAAAATACCACATTATCGAAGCTCTCTGCCCAATTGGCACTCTTCGCTAACGGTAGGTTTTGATAAATAGCTGACTCGATTTTTCCCGTCTAAGCTTTGCCATGATTAATTCCCGTCTTACTTACGGGGCGTTTGAACGAGCCAATGGCAAAAACCGCTCCATTTCAATACTGTGCCGAAGTATCGCTGATGAGCTTGCACTGTCTTATCTTGTTTCTATTTAAAATGGCTCCATTAGCCAAGGTCGGTTAGTTTCTACTTCAGATGAAGTGACAAAGATAGAAAAGAATTATATTTAAGAAAGACTGCGATGTCGTGTAGATTTTTAGGTAGGTTAGGCTGTTACTGACCCTATTTATAACCATACTTACTTATTTCAGGTGGTCGTATATCTTTGGTAGAGACTTGACCTCCCGCTCAGTATTTTAAAAAAGGCAAGATGGTCTACAAAATAAACAAAGCCCAATTCGAAGAATTTTGATTCAGTGTCACAGTGTAGTTCAAAGATACCGGTAAAACTTTATATAAAACGAGCCTCGTGTAATGTCGAGAATATTGTAAAACTGGTTGCAGTCGACATTCTCGGAACTGTAAAGAAAACTCTAACTAAGAAAGGATGGTATAAAATGAAGAACTACGAGAAGTAATAGAAGACAAAATTGAGGTACATTTAAAGTGGCTAGAACAGAAATCAGAAACATCAAGGACAGACTAGAAGTTACTACAATTAAAAGAGTAATATTTAAGCAAACACAAACAAAAGAGTAATGACCCATAAGGTACCTGGGTATAAAGGTGGATCTTTTGAATTACTAAGGTACTTATATAATACTAGAAGAAATACAGCAAAAATACAGGCATTTATAATACCCTAAGGCTTGGCTAGAATATTCATATCTAATACTAGAAGTACTCAAAGTCATGTCGATTATTTTTGGAGTGGTAGGTATCACGAAGGTCTATTGCGCTTGGGTAAAAATATTGCAAACGCAATGAAGATGAGTGATGCCAGCCCAAAAAGAGTCTAACTAACTTTGACTACGAACAGTATTCGGAGAACTATTCAGGTGAACCGTGTTACAGATACAGACCACTATCTGGTTAGAGTAAAGGTGAAACAAGCCCAACCCATCATCGAAGAAAAGAAAAAGAAAATCAAGAAAGTATATAAATTAAACCTGCTAGAGCAACAAGATGTAAAAGAGAAATATGATAACAAATTGGATGAATACATTAACAGGAGAGAAGACCATCGAAATATACAACAACAGTGGAAGAGTGTTGAGGTAGCAATACATGGTGCAGCGGTGGAAATACTAGGTAAGAAGCAGAAATGTATAGAACACAATTGGTTCGTCCAGGAATGCAGTACAGCAGTGGATATGAGAGCAAAGGCAAGACTTTTAATGCTGCAAAAATAGGAAGAAAGTAAAGAGAAGTATGAGAGACAGAAAAATAATGCTAAACAAATATGTAGACCCAAAAAAGGGTGTACCACGAAGAAAATTGAGAAAATCGAAGAAAACTATAGAAACAAGGACGTGAGAAATCTATTCAAAGGGGTGAAAGCGGTTAAACAAGGTTTCCATGGAACCACTACCTTATGTAAAGACAAGGAGCGAAATTTAGTGGGTGGAGAAATGGAGGTACTAGAGAGATGGAAAGATTATTTTACAGAGAAATTAAATGTGACTGAAGACGAGATAGAACAAGAAGAGGCAATCCAAGTGGATGAACAAGTACAATCACCAGAGTTCAAAGAAGTACAAGAAGCAATAAAGTCTTTAAAAAACAATAAAAGCCCAGGAAACGACGAACCACCATCGGAATTGATCAAACTTACAACTTACAACTGCATAAAAAAATTCATCTGCTAATAAAAGAAATTTGGGAAAAAGAACAAATGCCGCAAGATTGGTCTAAAGCAGTTATATGCCCCATTTTTAAAAAAAGGGGACAAAACGCAATGTAGTAATTATAGAGGCATTGCACTGCTCGTAACTATAAGGTTTTAGCAAGAGTTATCACTAACCGGATAAGGATTTATACGGAGAAAATAGTAGGCGAGTACCAAGCCGGTTTCTTACAAAATCGATCAGTTGTAGACCACATTTTCTGAATAAGACAAGTACAATCCAAGTCTCATGAACATAACACCGAACTGTTTATTTTATTTGTAGATTTTCGAATGGCATACGACAGTATAATAAGGAAACCGCTATACAGAGCAATGCCAAAATTAGGGATACCGAATAAAATAGTCAACTTGACAAGGATGACACTAAATAATACACAAAACCAAGTCAGAATACAGGGAAGTTTATCAGACTGCTTTAATGTTAACAGCGATTTGAGACAAGGAGACCCTTTGTCTGCATTATTGTTTAATCTACTTTTAGAACAAGTGATTGGAGAGGCACATATAAAGACAAGAGGCACCTTATATAATAAGTTACACCAGTGTTTCGCTTATGCTGATGATGTGACCTTGATAGCACTAACAAAAAAGGAACTTAGTGAAATTATTAGCAGACTACAAGAAACAGCAAGGAAATTTGGATTGACGACAAATAAGGAAAAGTCTCAATGCATGGTTTTTGGAAGAGGTAAAGAAGAGCAAAATCATTTAACAACGAAGAATGAAAAAGGCAAGGAACACATTTATCAAAACGTACAGTGTTTTAGTTACCTTGGAACTATATTGAACAGTGAAACCAATGACAGCAGTGCGGAAATGGCAAGAACCAGAAGTGCAGCGAGCTTGCGGAGGTTACTATCAAATAAAAGCGTATCTCAGAATATGAAATTGAGAGTGTACAAAACTGTAATACGACCAGCTGTGATATATGCAATTGAGGTGTGGGCCTTAACCAAGAGCGATCAACAAAAACCGTGTATCTGGGAAAGGAGAATATTGCAAGGAATCTTTGGCGGCAAAAAGATGGGTGAAGTATGGAGGCGAAGAACAAATAAGGAAATCCAGGAGTTATATTGGAAAACGGATATAAGAGGTGTGGTAAAATCGAAAAGGTTGCAACGGCTGGGACATGTGGAACGGATGGAGCAGGAAAGAGTGCTAAAGAAAACACTTACGTCAGAACTACCAAGTAGCAGAGGAACAGAAAGACCTTAAAGGAGATGGCTCGGCGACGTGGAAGAGGATCTCGGAAGAATGGGGAGAGGAAATTGGAGACATACAGCAAGGAATAGAAGTGAATGGAAAACATTTATCAAAGAAGCCTTGGGACTACATGGCCCGTAGCGCTAATATATATATAAATTGTTCATTAATTCATAACGTAAAATATGTCACGTTACTACTATCAAACAATGGGAATATGCCATTATCAACAGTCAATGACTTCATAATAACATAATAAGAAATTTATTTACCTTCTTGGTGGCCAGTCTAATAAACCAGGTTATAATTTAGTAAACGTCAAATGAAAGGGGGTCTAATGTTATAATGTAGACATCTGTCAAATAATGGGCATTTCTTATACTTTAGAAATGTGAATTAAGTTAAACGTGAAATCCATTAACAGCATTAATTAAAAATATAAATAGGTTAAGAGGGTACAAAGAGCTCTTTAGATTTATCTTACCTGAAAGTGTTGAATTTCCGTAAAACATAGAAAACCTGCCATAAAACTAAGGGTGGATTAATCAATATAAGTCAAGTTAATAAAAACTTTAATTCATTATTTCGGTATACAGTAAGCTATAGAGCTGCCATACTACATAACCCTTTATTATATTAAACTCTCATTAATATGAACCATGAATTATACTATTGAATGTACATAAATAACATAGAAAAAATTTACAATTTAAATAAAATTGTTGGAGCCCAATACTTCTTGTTTAATGAACTGAAACCTTTTTGACCAAGTGAAGTAAACAAAAAAAAATCCTACACTTACGAGTACTATACCCATATCGCAGCCGAGGATTGAGCTAGTCGGAGTTATGTGAGCCTTCTAAGGTAGGTTACAACAGTTGGTACAAAACACGTTAAGTTTATACAGGGTGTAAAAATGCACTCTTGTGTGGAATCGCCGAGAGCAGTAATTTTCAAAAAATTTATACCTAAAAATGGTAGTGCGCTGAATCACAATAAATACGAAGTTCATCAATAATACATTTTGCCTGTTCGATTGATTTCCTGCGGCGAAGTCTTTATTTATAAAAGGGTTAACCCAATATCTCCATGTGTTTCTTGTCGAATAACAGAATAAAATAATTTTCACTTAAATGTTTCAGTGTAATTGCTATATCGTAATTAATTGTAATTAAGAAATTTGGTACTAATATAATTTAACTAATGATAGACTATCTTCTTATGCTTTTTACTCATACGATTTTCCTAATAATAACTAGGATTTTTTTTTATTTCCCATGACTTTGGCATCTCCAAGTAGCGTAATGTTATGAATATATGTAGTTATCTTCGGTAATATACAAATGATCACATTGTTTCTTATTTTATATACAGGATGGACAATATAACTTTCGAGCCCTTTAGTACTTGGGACTGCAACCAACGTAGACATATGGTGGCAGCCCTAATAACTAATATTTATATTGATCAGAATTCTTACGCAATTATGGTATTACAGCAACTGACAGAATTCTAACAGTACAACAGTGATATGCGTTTATTGGGCTGCAGTTCTACGTGGAAAGGGGCTTGTGCTTATGTAACTCAGTACATTCAGCGATTCAGCTAGTAGTGTTAAAGAAAAAGACATTAACGGTATTAATTGATTTATCTTTGTTGCTTACTAGATCACCATTGTTTTTGTGATCACGGCTACTTGATAATTCCACGTCTTAATGACAACCAAAAACATTTGATGTGCATTTTAAGGTAAACGGTTGCATTTAGGCTTGAGAACTAAGAGTACATTATTTTTGCGCTTTTTAATTCTCTTTTAGATAATAACCTAAAATTGTTACAGATAACGAAGTTAGAGCTAAACAAATATAGGTAAAGTGCCTCTTACAGTCAAGTCTAATTTACGAGTTTTTGTTTTATTAGTGCAGTACATACTGTATGTATGTCTACCAGTATGTCTACCAAAATTCAAATCGATATTCCTATAACTTCTTACTGAAGGGATTTTGTACCAAGGTATATTAGGTTTAATCGATTTATTATAACGTAAGGAATCTATGACTAAACTGTGTCCAATTCTTTTTCGGACACCCTGTATAGTACAAGGTGTTCATTTAGTGCGACGGTCTCCGGTTATGCCTTTTCCTTTATCACGACAGAAATGTTAATTAAGGGGGTCCTAATAGGGTTAAAAGGGGTACATTTTAAAATTATTTTAACATATACAGGGTGTCCCAAACAAATTTCACTTAAGGAAGTATTTTTTTTAATGGAACGCCCTGTATTTCTTTACGGCTGTTTAAGCGTCTATAGATTCTACGTTCAACTCAAACTTTTCTTTTAATTTGTATGTAGCGGTTCCAACTTATCAACGTTTTTAGGATTTTTTTGTCAATCTCAAGCTCTTATTTAAAATATTATTTTTCTCCACTTTTGAATATTTCTTTCCTTAAAATTGAAGGGATCGTCATCTAGGATACAAAATACTAAAGTTTCATCAAAACTGGATATTTCAATACAGGGTGTTCAAAATACCAGTTTAAATTTGAATATCTTCAATCTTTATTCTCTCAATTTTTTTAAATCGGACACACTATACTCGTAGTTTATTACAGGAATAAATTTTCTTTATTTTGACCCCAACATCTTGTACTTTCATCTAAAGAGTGTTTGAGAAATTAAGATTTTAATAAAAAATTACGATGAATGGGTACTATTTGGCGCATATTTTATAATAGTGTTGGTAAAGAAACCGATTTGACAGTTATCCGGGTTTCAATTAACCACGTTTTTCTCGCAAATCGAACACCGGTAGCCCAGTTAACCAATAATCTGATTTTAAACAGGTTAACGAACCGGTTTATAAATCTGTTTTTCTACTCCCATAATAGTAAGAAGCCAAGAACGGAACCGCTTGTTTGATCAGTAACTATGGCATTATGAATACATGCACGTAATGAAAAAAGGAACTAGCACGTAATCATAACTCTATAATAAAGCAGAACACTTCCCAAGGTCAAACATGCATGCGCGTGGTCTATGTGTAGTTCGATTTTGGGCGTGGTCTTGATATTAGCAGCGTTGCCAGACCTGGTACAATTCTACGAATCTGGTACATTCTGAAACCGTTTCCTACAAAAGTACATTTTTAAAACGGGCATGCGCTCAGTCTGGCAACCCTGCATATTCTGACCCGAGTCGTGCCGACCTGCCGATGCCATCGGTGACGTAACCGATCCTTGCCGTTTATGTTTGTAAGTGTGGTTAAAGTTTACATTTATTATTTTCACTGAAAGACCAAATTGAAGGACGCACTTTTTCATCGTATGTACTTCACACTTCCTCTAAATTGCTGGCGGATGGCAGTAAGAAACAATATTACAACTTTTTGTGTGTTCTAGGCAAAGTAATTTGGAGATCAGCAAAGGTATTTATTCTAATGTTGGAGTCAGTAATAAGAAAAATAGATGTTAAAGGAAATATCAGAACCAAAATGATCCATATCAACGCATACGCAGATGACCTCGTCTTAACAAGTAGAAGCATGAACGAGCTCAAAATAGTGTTCAGAAAACTGGAGATGGAAGCAAAAGAGGTTGGCCTGATCGTAAACGAGAAAAAAACGAAATACTTGCGAATTAACAAAGGTGAAAACCAGCTGCAGAATCTAAAAATAGGAAATTATAATTTTGAAGGGGTAGGCGAGTTCGTATACTTAGGTTCACAGCTAAACACCACAAATAACACTAGCGAGGAAATAACAAGACGCATTCAGAATGGAAACAAAATTTATTTTATGTACAAGAATCTGATTAAATCGAAAATACTGCAACGTGCATCCAAATGGAAGGTGTATAAGTCAATGATAAGGCCAGTGATGATCTACGGGTGCGAGACGTGGTCGTTAACAATGAGAGACCAAAACGCACTACGAACTGCAGAAAGAGCAATAATGAGGAAGATATGGGGCCCAGTGCAAGATATGAATGGCCCACGGGGTAGAACGAACGTGGAATTAGACGTGCTAATAAGTGGTGCAGATATAGTGCGTCTTGTGAAAGCACAAAGACTCAGGTGGTTGGGGCATGTCGAGCGGATGGCGAGTGACAGGGCAGTAAAAAGCGTTTTCGAATGGAGGCCGGACTACGGAAGGACCAGGGGAAGACCCAAGGAAAGATGGCTAGACGGTGTTCAGCGGGACTTGAGAACCTTAAGGGTGCTCAACTGGAGACGAGTCGCACAGGACAGAGCCCGGTGGAACAACGTTGTAAAGGAGGCTAAAATCCACAAAGGATTGTAACGCCGGTTAAGTAAAGTAAGTAAATTGTAGCAACTGTTGAATTTGAAAAGACGTCATTATTATCAAAGCAAAATCGTTGATATCAAGAAGCCCTAAATCACTTTCAACACCTTGTTCTTTATACCGGGTGGCCATAAGTACCTGTTATCACATTACCTTTGGAATCAACACCGCTTTATTAAAGCGATGAATACAACTAAACTAATAAATGTCATTAATGTCATCACAACTAAAATTCCTGTCTGTCAAAAATTATTACTGATTGCAATAAGTAATGGAGTTAGAACAGGAGATTTTTATAATCGAGTCGTAGGCTAAACTGCAGAATCCGGGGCACATTCTCCTCCTCTTATTGCATTTTATTACATTACATAGGTACCAATACTTATTGTAATTGAAATATAATACTAACCCAACATTTATAAGTAGCTAATTCCATGGCTACCGAGATCTCAGATATTTATGGTCACCCGGTATAACAATACTGGACACTCGTCACATAGACTTTTTGTATCTTCAACCCACAATTTTATGCTTATTGCCTCGTTATGGTGGCGTTTTGTACTATAATCTATACCTACAAAAATCTCTTAGGCCAGCTACAGTAGGATCGGCCTGCCGAAAAAATCCAAGTGAGCTGAGATTTTGCATACACCTTTGACATTACAAATAATGTCTCAAAAGTCCCCATCGATATGGCGCTTGCGATTTGAGTTATTCAACGTCAAAGGTCACAGAAATAAGTTTTTCGCAAATATCTCGCTTTCTATGGGTCGTATGACTTTTTTAGTTATTACAAAAAATGAAGGCTAGGAAATTCTCTACAAAAAAGATTATACAGGTGCTTTACGTACAACTAACCATTCAGTAAATAACACACTGTTGAGTTTTGCAGACGGGTTTTACTTCCTTTTACGATAAAGGAAGTATTGCATTCACCCCAAAAATTCTAAATTGAGTTTTCAACAGATCTTCACGTTTTAGAGTCCCCTGAACCCAAAAACACGTGTTTTTGTTCATTGGTTGGTCTGTCTGTCTGTCTGCGAACAGAATATCTCATAAACGGAAAGAGGTATGGCGTTGAAACTTCATATATAAGTTTTGTGTACTTTCTAAACGCGACAGCTATCTTTTGAAGAAAATCGCATAACCGGAAGTATGATGTTTACTCTTGTGTTTCAAAAACGGCTCCAACGAGTTTTTTCAAACTTTACATTTTTATTACATTTTATATGTGGATTGATTGAGATGAGTGATTTTCAAGTTAAATTTTAGAGGTATTCAACTGAAAAATCACTTATCTCACATCAATACACACCGGTTATGCGATTTTCTTCAGAAGCTTGCTGTCGCATTTAGATAGTACAAAAAACTTATATATGAAGTTTCAACGCCATACCTCTTTTCGTTAATGAGTTATTCTGTTGGCAGACAGACCGACGGACGGACACACAGACCAATGAGCAAAAACATGTTTTTTGGGTTCAGGGGACTCTACAACGTGAAGATCTGTTGAAAACCCAGTTTCCGAATTTTTGGGGTGAATCCAATACTTTATCGTAAAAAGAAGTAAAACCCGTCTGCAAAACTTAATAGTGTGTTATTTACTGAACGGTTAGTTGTATGTAAAAAAGCTATATAATCTTTTTTGTAGAGAATTTCCTAGCCTTCATTTTTTGTAATAACTAAAAAAGTCATACGACCCATAGAAAGCGAGATATTTGCGAAAAACTTATTTCTGTGACCTTTGACCTTGAATAACTCAAAACGCAAGCGCCATATCGATGGGGACTTTTGAGACATTATTTGTAATTTCAAAATAAAGGTGTATGCAAAATTTCAGCTCACTTGGATTTTTTCGGCAGATGCTGCGGTTGTCCGTCTAATATAACTGGACTATCTTGCGATATTGTGCAAGTCAAAGTGTGAAAATTGCTGTTGATTTTGTTAATTCTGTTATTTTGTTATTGCTATTGTCGCTATTTATGTGTGTGTTGTTAATTCTGTTTTGAAATGCGCCATACCACAATGATGAGTACGCCTCCGATTTATTGAGTCGTTTAGCTTAAATAAGATTAACGATTTAATGTCAATATGATAGATGTCAAAAGTGTTACCAATACAAAACTTGAAAATTACTAGATTCTAACATTAGTTCTGCCATCTATGACCACTGGTTTGGATTCAAGTTGTAGTGACATCGCCATGGATATGCCATCTATGAGTGCTGGTCCAAGTTCAGACGACATCCCCATAGACATGCGAGCTATAGGTGTTGGTTCAATTGCCAGTGACATCGTAATAGGCACATATGATGAAAAGGTTTGTATTTTTGTGAATTATATGTTACAATGTACCTATTTTAATTATGGATTGCAGCTATGGTGTCAATGTAGGAAACCAGACGACGGCGAACAAATGGTAAAATGTTCTGACAGAAAATGTAGAATAAAATGGTACCATTCAGTATGCCTACAATTACACAAAATTTTTTCGTTGACCGCAAAATTTTTTTTTGTGGTGAAAAATTTGATTAATACAACTAACCTCCATGCAAAATATCAACACCTCAAAATCACAAAAACAGTTAATTAATGAAAAAGAGTGGATTAATCAAAAACAGTGTATTAATGACTTCTATTAATCCATCCTTTTTTAGGAAAAATTATTTTTCATATTTAATTATTCTTTTGTGTTGTGTAGACAGCATGTGTAATTTTATTGATTGTTAATGTAGCTTACATAGTTTCGAAATATCCGTATGTTTCTTATCGTATAGGTACTATTTAATAATTTTTGCTATGTGATATTGTAATTTTGCTTTTTATTAATTGGCCACATGCAGAAAAAGGTAATCAAATAATTTTACATTATACAGTGTGTCCCCGGATTGAGTTCACTATAGATATAATCGACAAAAAAAATTTACAATTTTATTTTAATGTTTTGGGATCCCGCCCTGCTTGGTCTGAAAACAATTTTAAGCAGAGTTTTAATTTTTTGAAATTAAGTCGGCCATGAGAAATGTAAAAAAACTATTTTCTATTTAGGTAAACTACCCGTTTTGTTTATGATACGGCAAAATTTTGTTAAGAAAAGTTGTTTAGAATGATAGTTTATGGCCCTATACAAAATTTTAGAAAGATCTGTCGACTTAGAAAAAACCGTTATATTTTAGATAATTGTATTTAATTTTCAGGTAAACTATCCTTTTTGTTCATGATACGGCAAAATGTTATTAAGAAAAGTTGTTCAGAATGAAAAATTATGGCCCTGTACCAAATTTCAAAAAGATCTGTGGACTTAGATTAAACCGTTATTTTTTAGATTAAACAAATTGCATTTATTAAAAATGATGATTTCATCTATGTCGACAGATCTTTTTGAAATTTTGTATAGGGCCACAACTTTTCATTCTGAACAACTTTTCTTAATACAATTTTTCCGTATCATGAACAAAAAGGATAGTTTACCTGAAAATTAAATACAATTATCTGAAAAATAACGGTGTTTTCTAAGTCAACAGATCTTTCTGAAACTTTGCATAGGGCCGTAATTTATCATTCTAAACAACTTTTCTTAATAAAATTTTGCCGTATCATGAACAAAAAGGCTAGTTTACCTGAAAATTAAATAGTTTTCGCTTCCCTGTCAAGGCCTACTTGTTTTTCAAAAACTGAAAATATTCTTAAAATTCTTTTCAAACCAAGCAGGACCGAATCCCAGAACCTTAAAATAAAATGCAAAAATTTTTAATCCATCTCGCCTCTTGTAACATCAATCCTAGGACACACTATTGTATTTTCTTTTCAGGTAAACTACCCTTTTTGTTTATAATACGGCAAAATGTTACTAAGAAGAGTTGTTCAGAATGGGAAATTATGGCCCCATACAAAATTTCAGAAAGTTCTACCTACTTAAATCAAACCGTAATTTTTAATAAATAGGTACAATTTTAACGGTTTAATTTAAGTAGATAGATCTTCTTGAAATTTTGTATAGGGCCATAATTTATCATTCTGAACAACTTTTCTTGGTAAAATTTTGCTGTATCATGAACAGAAAGGGTAGTTTACCTGAAAAGAAAATAGTTTTTGCTTCACTGTCAAGGCCAACTTGTGTTTTCAAAAACTGTAAATATTCTTAAAATTCTCTTCAGACCAAGCAGGGCGGAATCCTAAAACATTAAAATAAAATTGTAAAATTTTTTGTCAATTATACCTATAGTGAACTCAATCCGGGAACACACTGTATAATAAATGGTGGTGGATAGTATTAACGTTAGATTCTTAATTAACTATTTTTAATAATTTTGTAGATATTATTATTATTATTAAAGTAAAAATAATTACATTAACTTTGTTAATACAATTTATTTCATAATTATACAATTATAGGAGGGCATAAATTTACGAGTGCACAAGAAACTGTTAATATCTGAGCTACCACAGCAACATCGTCAGTTTTCTTTTTTGCCAGGAACAACATGGGCATCGTTTCGTGAAGAACTGTATTTTTTTGACGAAGGACTCCAATAACGCGTTTGACGTGTATTCTGAAAAAAAGATAATTAAGATTGTTAAGTGTTTCATAAAATTGTGCCGCCTCGCTTACAGTGGCGTATTTACTATGCGCATTCTAGAACTTGAGCGGGCCTTCGCCTCGCCGCTTCACTTACGTTCCTTCTGTCAACGTGGCAGCATGCGAACCGGTCCACACCGCAAAAGCTAATTCTTTGTTTAAACGTTCAAATGTTTTGTAACACCTGGACCCTTCTTTTTAAGGGATTAATTATTAATTTACCTCGGATAAGCTCATTAGTCGGAAACAGAGTTCAAACACGCTTTTCAGCCACCATACGAAGTTAACAAATACTCAAACAGAATTTCCTATATACACTTTTATTTGTTATAACTATGTACAAAATAATAACGAAGGAATTAACGAAAATAAAGGATTTCCAATCAGTTTGACAAATGATTAATTACAATAACGGCACGAGCTGCCCCTTCGCATGCCGCAACCAAATTTGCAGGCGGATGAAAATTTACGTCGACGGCTGGAGTAGCTCTCTTCGGGTTGCTCGGGCTTCTTCGCTGTTCTGGCACATACGTGGACCCGCGCAGTGGTTGCGCCGCAGGAGTTAGCTGTCAAAGTTCTCGCCTCGTGTTTCTGTAAACATTCTACCAATTAAATCTATTAATACACTTTTTCCACCCTTTCCGGTGACGAGAATAGGTTTAATTGGAGCCCCGGGAAGGGTGCCGTGCAGCGGCGTGATCACGGGATGATTTATCCAAGCCCCGTGGTTCTCGTAAATATGTTTGTGGAAGCCTGCACGTTCCTGATATCTTTGAGACCGACGGCGTGCCGCAATTTAGCAACAAATAACAGGTAAATTTACATTTACCTTGCAAGAGTGATATGTTTCTAGTCGGCCGGCTGAATGCCTAATTTTGCAATCTAACGGTAGCCAACGTTTATGAATTTACAGGAGTCTCTGCGTACTCGCAAGTTGATATTTGCGGCCGGCGTAAAAATTCTAGTCGAGCGGTGCAGGCACTCGATTTCAAAGCGGCTCAAAATGTATCGGGCTTTATTTAATTAGGGCCATATATTTCGACTGGGGAGAATTGATGACATCTAGATATTTATTTTGACAAAGCCACTAGGTCAACCCACGTAAGACAAGAGGACATTCAGGCGGATTTTCACCACTGAGTCGAATTCTGTTTAGTGGTGACTGCGAGATGTTTCTCAAAATAATTCACTAGGTCAAATCTACTCTCGGGGAAGTTAACTAATTAATAAGTTGTTGACATCCAGGCGGATTCTCACCACTGGGTCGAAACAACTTATTATCTAGCTTGCTAAGTGCGGTCTAGCGGGTTCTCCTGAAGGGAGCTGGTGCTAGCAGGAAAATCTCTCTTGAATGCCGGATGGGGATTGGGGATCTGGGACTGGGGAAATCGGTCTGGAAGGTCTCGGAGTCGGAAGGGAAAGTCTCGTGGAATCTCTTTTGAAATACTCTCTGTAACTGGTTTTATATGCTGCGCCAAAGCCATGAGGAGGGGATTCTGCGCGCGTTTAACCTTTGTTTCGACGCCCGGGCGGGCTTATCGGTTCGGTACAGGTGGAGGGTCTTGATAACGCTACGTGAGGATGACGAATAAATTTGATCATATTATTTAATATGGATTTTACCAAATTTAAACGGAAGCTAGCGTTACACATGATGGTTCCTGCGGGAAAAAGGACGCTTGGTGGACATCTTCATCAAGGAGGCTCTCAAAACAATGCAGAGATCACCTGGAGATCTCGTGATTATTGAGACCGGACACAGAAAACATTCAAACTGGGGTATAATCGGGAACTATATACGGGATGAGTAAAATTTTAATCTTCGGGAACTATATACAAGGTGAGTAAAATTTTTACTCTCAATTCTGGCCTAGTCGAATACAGAGGTTGCGGTTTCAACTTATATTCTGTCGGCGGAGAAATATGCATATGCGATACACACATTTATTTTACAGGACAGGGCGGCGATTGCGGTTTCGATCTACAGGTCTTTCAGGACCTCATACATTCCGGAATCATGTTTTCCTGGTAATGGCCTGGATGCCATTTCATATGGTGCATTCTATTGCACACAAAAATGTGCACTCTACGGAGGGAACGCGCGCTTCTTACAGGCACTGCGGCGAAATGCTACGTTCCAGGAGTGCACACAAACTCACGTTACAGGCGGTTGCAAAACTGCGGTCTCAGTTTGCAATTCGGCCAACTTTCACACATTCCAATGTTCGAACCTTTAAAATTCAAATTCTGGAGCCGGTACAGTCGCGGTTTCGACCTTCAATTATTCCGGGATTCTCTCAGAAACAACTAGGTTTCAGGATAACCTATAAATACTGGGGAAATTGTAGAGGCTGCGGAGACCAGCATACAATTTCAAAAAAAAAACGGTGCACAGGATCGCTCTGGGACGCATTCTAAACTTACGCTCTCTGGAAAATTCGCGTACAATTTCGGGCAAACGGTGGACGGTATTCTGGTAAACACATTCTCGCCTTCGAGCTTCGACTATTCATCTACGATCTCCTGTCATTATCCGATTTTACGGTGGCAGAAGCACGCTCCAAAAGGGAGATAACAGGGATAGCACTAGCAAACATTCTGGCATTCTAGCATTCACACTTACATTCATTAATTTGCAGGCGCACCAGGTGCTTACACGGATACCTGCAGATATTCCGGCGGGCGAGACATCAGGGTTGTCTCGGACGGACTGTGGACTACGAATTTCTTTGGATGGGAAATCGGAATTGTCTCGGACGGACTGCTAACTACGGATTCTACGGACGGGACATCATCGGGATTGTCTCGGACGGACTGCGGACTACGGATTTCTTCTCCTGGAATTCTTCTGGCATTGCAGAAGACGATACTATGCGGGCGGTCCGTAGTATTGTCGGCAATTTAGCTAAGGCACCTCGGGGACGCAAAATCCCGTACCAGCAGTGAAGCCACTGGTCCTTGAGGGTAGGAGAAGGATTTTCTGGACTGGACGGGATCTCGGAAAGATCTTATCTGGAACGGACAGGACCTGGACGGGGATCTAGGAATTCTAGACTGGAACATCTCGGTTTCTGGGCTCTGGTAGATTCCCCTGGACGGCTAGGCTGTAACAGGTTTTGTACATTATTTAAATTACAACAAAATTTACTGGTTCGGTATTTTCAGAGTTTACCGGGCTCGGGCGCCAATCTAGCGGACAAGAATGGGTATTTGTTACTTATGTATGTGTGTCTGAATTCACGTTCCTGCTCCGGGCGCCATTGTAACACCTGGACCCTTCTTTTTAAGGGATTAATTATTAATTTACCTCGGATAAGCTCATTAGTCGGAAACAGAGTTCAAACACGCTTTTCAGCCACCATACGAAGTTAACAAATGCTCAAACAGAATTTCCTATATACACTTTTATTTGTTATAACTATGTACAAAATAATAACGAAGGAATTAATGAAAATAAAGGATTTCCAATCAGTTTGACAAATGATTAATTACAATAACGGCACGAGCTGCCCCTTCGCATGCCGCAACCAAATTTGCAGGCGGATGAAAATTTACGTCGACGGCTGGAGTAGCTCTCTTCGGGTTGCTCGGGCTTCTTCGCTGTTCTGGCACATACGTGGACCCGTGCAGTGGTTGCGCCGCAGGAGTTAGCTGTCAAAGTTCTCGCCTCGTGTTTCTGTAAACAATCTACCAATTAAATCTATTAATACACTTTTTCCACCCTTTCCGGTGACGAGAATAGGTTTAATTGGAGCCCCGGGAAGGGTGCCGTGCAGCGGCGTGATGACGGGATGATTTATCCAAGCCCCGTGGTTCTCCTAAATATGTTTGTGGAAGCCTGCACGTTCCTGATATCTTTGAGACCGACGGCGTGCCGCAATTTAGCAACAAATAACAGGTAAATTTACATTTACCTTGCAAGAGTGATATGTTTCTAGTCGGCCGGCTGAATGCCTAATTTTGCAATCTAACGGTAGCCAACGTTTATGAATTTACAGGAGTCTCTGCGTACTCGCAAGTTGATATTTGCGGCCGGCGTAAAAATTCTAGTCGAGCGGTGCAGGCACTCGATTTCAAAGCGGCTCAAAATGTATCGGGCTTTATTTAATTAGGGCCATATATTTCGACTGGGGAGAATTGATGACATCTAGATATTTATTTTGACAAAGCCACTAGGTCAACCCACGTAAGACAAGAGGACATTCAGGCGGATTTTCACCACTGAGTCGAATTCTGTTTAGTGGTGACTGCGAGATGTTTCTCAAAATAATTCACTAGGTCAAATCTACTCTCGGGGAAGTTAACTAATTAATAAGTTGTTGACATCCAGGCGGATTCTCACCACTGGGTCGAAACAACTTATTATCTAGCTTGCTAAGTGCGGTCTAGCGGGTTCTCCTGAAGGGAGCTGGTGCTAGCAGGAAAATCTCTCTTGAATGCCGGATGGGGATTGGGGATCTGGGACTGGGGAAATCGGTCTGGAAGGTCTCGGAGTCGGAAGGGAAAGTCTCGTGGAATCTCTTTTGAAATACTCTCTGTAACTGGTTTTATATGCTGCGCCAAAGCCATGAGGAGGGGATTCTGCGCGCGTTTAACCTTTGTTTCGACGCCCGGGCGGGCTTATCGGTTCGGTACAGGTGGAGGGTCTTGATAACGCTACGTGAGGATGACGAATAAATTTGATCATATTATTTAATATGGATTTTACCAAATTTAAACGGAAGCTAGCGTTACAGTTTGTGTGTTAATTTATGGCAATAAATTACCTACTTTGCTTTCAACGTGTGTATAATTTAGTAAAGAAAATCAATACAGTCTATTAACGTCCAAGGCGAGCTAGCAATCAGGAATTTTCCAAACATAACGGAAAACTGAGAGGCTCCCCAACATTGGTCCATCGATCCGGATTAGTACGAGCCCGGAAAAGCAGCCTAAATTCGCAGTTGTACAAGGCAAGTAAGTACAACGCAGTTTCAATCGTATTAAATCCGTCCCTAACGAGAGGAAGGAAGACAGCATACGTTGCTAGCTGCGTAGGAGCGAGAAAGCCAAACGCCGAGTCTCGCGGCAACAACGTGCAGGTGGGCAGGCAGCTGCCAGCGAGACGGTAGTTCGGGCCACAACAACGAAAAAGGCGGCACACACCAATATCAATGTAAGCCTAATTTCCTTTTGTGATTTCCTATGCATGAATTTGGTTTTCTATCAGCTGTGTCTGTGTGTGCATAATTTCAGCTGCGTATTGTTGCGTAAACAAATGGTTTATGAGTCATATAAACATTTTAATTGCGTGAAATGCCGAGCTATTTCGTTGTGCGCAAGTACAATTTAGTCACAAGTTAATAATCTCGCGTTGTACCAGGGTCGTTTTCTGCGTCGTTAGCGCCAAGATTCTCGCGTCGTTATCAAAGCTGTCTTGCGTTCTAAACAAAATTCCGCGCCAGGGGCGTACGAGAGTTAGTTCTATCCGTTAAACTGTTTTAATTTCAACAATTATGGATCCGCTTGTGAGAGTACGAGGTTCTATCAAAGGCAAGCTTACGCGTTTCGCAAATCACGTGAAATCCTTGCAAACAATTCATGATGAAGATCAAGTCTTATCTAGCGCTCAGATTATTCAATTGCAAAAAAGATTGAATGATACAGCCACCTTGTTATCAGAATATTATGCGGTTCATGAACAAATTTTAGAAAACAGTAAGGATGCAGAAGCTGAAATGCAGCAACAAGTTGAATTTGAAGACTCTTATTTTCTTGCAATTTCACAAGCTGAATGTTTGATTAATGAATACAACAAACAGTCTGATGTTGCACCAGATCGTTCTGGATCTCCTAATGGTAGCGTGAGATCAACGCATTCAAATTGCAGTTCGCATTGCAGTACTCGAGCTGTACGCCTTCCTACCATCTCCATTCCCAAATATTCAGGGAACGTGTCAGAGTGGTTGGAATTTCGTGAGATTTTTATTAGCTTAATTCATGAGAATCAAACGCTAACTAATATTCAAAAACTGCATTACTTAGAGGCTAGTTTACAGGGTGATGCAAGCCAAATTATAAAAAGTTTAGAGTTTACTGCGAGTAATTACATTCTAGCTTGGGATGCATTGTGTAATCGTTACAATGATCCAAAAATTCTGATTCATAACCACCTCAATGCTATTTTTGAGCTTGAATCGTGCAGTAAGGAATCTGCAACTAAATTACGTAAGAATTAGCGATATGTTATTCAAACATTTTACAGCAATCAAATCATTAGCTACCGAAAGCGAGCTTCTTGATGTTGTTATCATTTATGTCGTTTCTAAAAAACTGGACCCCACTACATTCCGTGAATGGGAGGTCCTTAGAAACCGGTCAAGTTCTGACCTGCCTAATCTTGACGAGTTCAAGGAATTTCTACAAAACACAGCAAATCTTCTAGAAACTCTGGAAGTAAAAAATATTAAGCTTGTACCCGAAAAGTCTTCCAAGGTACATTCGAAATCATTTGTGTCAGGTACCCCTTCGTGTCCACTTTGTAAAGGATCTCATCCCTTGTACAAATGCGATAAGTTTGTCAAGCTGTCTTCTCTTGACAGAAATTCAAAGGCAAAAGAGCTCCGTGTATGCTTTAATTGCCTAACTCAGGGTCACCTTTCGAGCCGCTGTAGCTCCAAATATACGTGTAGAAAGTGCAAATCAAGGCACAACACCCTTCTTCATGAGGATAAACCTCAAAATGCTTCTTCTAGTCAACCAGGATCTGCGATGTCGGCAGAAACCCCTGTTGAACTAAATCAATCGATTTCGGCATTCTGTTCGAATGCTTTGCAGGTACTCTTACCTACGGCTACCGTTAAACTCATCGCTGATGATGGTACGCCTCATGTTGTGCGAATCCTGCTGGATTCCGGTTTCCAATCGAACTTCATACGTTCAGATTTGTGTAAAAGGTTGAAGCTTCCAACTCGCGAAGTCAACGTTACTGTTTCTGGCTTAAGTAAAGCTACTTCTCAAATCAAGGCAAGGTGTGATATCAAGCTGCAAGCCCCTCACACCTCATACAGTATTGGCCTATCCTGTCTTGTTCTCGATGAGATTACAGGTACAACCCCAAGTTTTCGCGTCCAGCGAAACAGTTTCAAGGTTCCTGATAACATCAAGTTATCAGATCTGTCCTATGACCAACCGGGCACCATCGACATTCTGATTGGTTCGCCCATTTTCTGGCAGCTCCTTTGTATTGGACAAATTGGTCTAGGCCCAAATCTTCCCATCCTCCAAAAAACTCGTTTTGGTTGGATTGTTTCTGGCCCTACAGGCCCCCCTTCTGCGTACCCTGTACAGTGCAATCTTAGCACGATCGAGGATGCTTCTGATCCCATTGCTAGGTTTTGGCAACTCGAACATTACCCAGAGGAAAAGGTCCGCACAAATGAAGAGAACGCCTGTGAGGCACATTTCGTGCAAAATACGCAACGAGAAGCGAATGGTCGATTCGATGTCTCTATCCCTCTCAAGAAACCTGTCGAGGTATTGGGTGATTCATTGCAAATAGCTCAGAAAAGATTCTTATCATTAGAGAAGCGGTTACAAGCGAACCCTGACTTGTCCAATCGCTATTCGAATTTCATGAATGAATATTCTAAATTAGGTCATATGTCCGTTTCAAACCCTAATTTAATAAAAGAATTAAGCCTTTGGTGGCATGGTCCCACCTGGCTAAACGAAGGTGAGGCATCTTGGCCTACTTCCAGACATGTTCTTGCTGAGCTTCCAGAATTCAAAAAAGAAGTTCAGAGTTTTTCTGTAACCTCTGTTGAACCATTTCCGTTCAATCAGTATTCAAGTTTGGCTCGATTACAACGAGTTACAGCTTATTGCTTTCGTTTTTATAACAATGCGCGGACCCCCAAAGCTGATCGCCTTTCTGGGCCCCTTTCTACAGATGAACTGCAAGCATCCCTCGTAAGGCTTGCAAGGTTTTCACAACGCGAGTCATTTCCTGACGAATTTAAGCTGTTGTCACAGAACAAGCCTGTGAAACAATCTTCTGCTTTGATATCCTTCAATCCTTTTCTGGATTCCAAGGGACTGCTAAGAGTTGGTGGTAGGCTCCACAACTCTCAATTACCTTTTGACAAGAAGTTTCCTCTAGTGATTTCTGGCAAACATCCATTCGCCAAATTCCTAGTCTCACATGAGCACCTTCGGCTTCTGCATGCCGGACCTCAAATGCTGTTAGCTAACCTCAGAGAACGATATTGGATTACCTCTGGCAGAAATATAGTCAAGCAAGTGGTTCATCAATGCTTGCGGTGTTTTAGATTTTCTCCTAAGTTAACCGAACCCATAATGGGAGATCTGCCAGCCTCTCGTATTCAATCATCGCCCCCATTTCATACGACTGGTATCGATTATGGTGGACCGTTTATGATAAAGGATCGCAAAGGACGTGGTTCTAAACTAGTGAAGTCCTACCTTTGTCTATTCGTTTGTTTTGTCACAAAAGCAGTGCACCTTGAATTGGTCGCTGACCTTTCTACTGAAGCCTTCTTAATGGCTTTCCGCCGGTTTGTAGCTCGTCGAGGCAAACCGCTCCATGTCTATTCAGACAATGGCACTAACTTTGTCGGCGCTAATTCCGAATTAATCGAATTAGGCAATTTTCTTGCGGAACAAGGCCTTTCTATTTCCGAATCAGTCGCGATCGACGGAGTAGCTTGGCATTTTATACCCGCGCACAGTCCCCACTTTGGCGGATTGTGGGAGGCCGGAATTAAGTCCTCCAAACATCACATACGGCGCGTTATAGGTAACGCTAGTCTAAATTACGATGAATTTTGCACTTTGCTAGCACAGGTGGAAGCGACCTTAAACTCCCGACCCCTGTCCCCTTTGTCCGCTGATCCAAACGACCTTCAGCCTTTGACTCCTGCTCATTTTCTGATCGGTCGTCCTTTGGTGTCACTGCCTGACCCCAGCGTTACTGAGATAGCCGAGTCTCGGCTGTCTAGATACCAAAGAATACAACAGCTCCACCAGAATGTATGGAAAAGATGGAGCAAGGAGTACATCTCAGAACTCCAACAGCGCACCAAATGGCGCACACACCTTTCGGACCTCCAGCCTGGTTCCATGGTCCTCATCAAGGATGACAATCTTCCCCCTCTGAAGTGGAGGTTAGGCCGGGTCACCGAGCTGCACCCTGGCCTTGACGGCGTTACGCGTGTGGCGTCAGTGAAAACTGTGTCAGGGATCAAATTGTGTCCGCTACCTAGTGTTGTGAACTAGTACGTTGGCGTCTTGCGCAGTGTTTCGTAAAGCCTTTTGGCTATCCATTGTTCGGGTTTTCTTGTATTACCTTAAGATCTATGTATTATCATGCTTATATATGTTTGATCTATTTACATGTTTTACTCTAGCTGTTACATGTCAAATTTGTTCTGTTGTTATTTGAAAGGTTACCCTTTCCAAGGCGGGCGGTATGTTAAGTGTTTTATAAAATTGTGCCGCCTCGCTTGTAGTTGTGCGTTGTACTATGCGCATTTCAGCTCTTCTTGGACGCGCCTGCTGTCCCCACTTACGTTCCGTCTGTCAACGTGGCAGCACGCGAACCGGTCCACACCGAGAAACGTTAATTCTTTGTTTAAATGTTCAAATGTTTGTGTACTAATTTATTGCGAATAAATTACCTACTTTGCTTTCAACGTGTGTATAATTTGGTAAAGAAAATCAATACAGTCCATTAACGTCCAAGGCGAGCTAGCAATCAGGAATTTTCCAAACATAACGGAAAACTGAGAGACTCCCCAACATTGTGAGATACATTTTCTTTGCCATATAAAATTATAAATGTTTCTACAAAGTATTCTTGCGAGGATTTTGCATACGCTAAATAATCTTGATCCAATTTTTTCGAACAAGACAAAATAGTGACAGCTGTATGTAAACTTATAAAATTTACATATTTGTCATGACTCAGAACAGACTTTAAAACTACAGGACCAGTATACAACAAAAATTGCCTAAATTCTGTTGCCTTCCACCGCTTGCATTCATTTAATGCTCTTGGTTTCCGATTGAATTCACATGGTATATATCCTCTTTATTTGATTAATGAGTCAGATTTTCGAGAAAGTTGGGTAAAAGATAATTGGGCTGGAGGACTACCGCTGTACCATAAAAGAGCAATCAACTTGTTAGCAACTCCCAAATAAAGTAAATGCATCGGATCTAATGGAAAATCATTAACCATGTCTAAGTTAGGAATTGATTCGAGTACTGATGTTCCTGTATGATGGGTTTCTTGTAATTTTGATCGGAAATCACCATCGTTTCTTAAACTACCGTTTTCTATTTTTAATTTTGGAAAACAAACTCTGTTATTAACATACTCGCCTTGTATATCACATTTTGTGCACGAGTAATAACCTGAATGACCTTTTGTGTAGGTAATAAAAGACTTTGCAGGTCCATCGCATATAAAAGCTTTTATTTTAAAGGTATAAGTAATTCCTTGAATTAATACACCATTTGTGGTTAAATGGGCTGCTTCATCTACTAAATCTTTTAAAAAGAGATTAGCATCATTTGGTTTCTCTTTCCCATGGTATATGCCTACAATATCTACAATGCTGCAATTTTGAACTAAATTACATAATATTGGATAAAACTGACTAGAGGAACTATTGGAAATGGGCAGGCCATCAATATTGATATAAACTTCTACAATTTCCAAATTTTGATTAGAATAATGCAACAAGAGTTTTTCTACACAATTAATTAGACCAAAATGGTAGTAATTTCCTGGTTCAACTAGTTTTAAGTTTACTTTTCTGGGAGTTCGTAGCAAAGTACGTGCATCAGAGGGCAAATCAGTATGTACCGGTTTTAAAATTTTTAATAAATCAATTATAGCAACATGAGTAATATTATGTTTGAGAGCCCACTCTGTTAATAATAGGGACGAAACATTTTGTGAATTATCTAATTCATGGAAAAGATCAACATTTGGTTTAAAATTACCATCTGAATTATCCAATACACCTAAATTTGATACAAAATAATCATCTGATACATCAGAATCACTTGAATCAAAATAACTTGAATCAGAATCAGCAACACTTAAATTGTTGATGTTATTAACCAGATTATTATCAGTCGATGTTGTAGGTAATGGTAGTTCAGCGTTATAAGAAACCAAAGGCTCTGTTGTAGATGTGCGAGCCCTTGCTTGCTGTCTGGATTTAATTATGTCTATTGCCATATCAGTGCCTGCTTTGGCAGTTCTGTAGTAATTTCTTCGAACTTTAGGCATCTTTATAAATTAATATCAAAAATTGAAATTTATCAGGTGCCCACGTTTAAATATTACAATAATTATCACGAAAAGGTAGTAGGTAATCTTATTTCACAATCTTAAAACAAAACAGCCCTTTCCTAGGATGGAAGTGCATAAAACACCACCTCTTTTAATGAAAATGCCAAAAAAACCCGCCAAAACTATTGAGGTTAAATACCTACAAATTTTCACTATTATAATACACAGAAAAAATATATGCTAGTGGCACCTACAAAATGTACACTTTTATACACAAAAAAATATATTACCTTACCTGATTATATCTATTTAATCAATGATAATACGAAAATCACAACGCACGATGCTTCTAGACAAACAACCAACAAACACGGCAACCTCAAACAGACGCCGGCGCCGTTGTGATTGAACGCTCATGAGTCATGAAGGAACGCTCAGCAAGCCGCAGATCGCATGCGCAAACATCGGAGCCATTCGTCGACATGTAGACCGAACGACAGCACTTCCAAATAATTCTATAGTAACATGATATGATTATTTCCTTGTCTATAGAATACAATCGGCGCATTTTGCATCTCTTCTTTGGGATGGCGATGACAAGCATTAATTTAATAGACGATACAATATTACGCGGTAAGGTTGAAGTCAAAAACATACCTAGGCCGAAGTTCAATAAATAAATAAACACCTAAAATGCATAGTACGAAAATTTCCGTATGCAATTTAGAGAAACTGTATTTATACCTTTTAATTCAAACTGCAGTCTCTCTATATATTTTTTTTACGAATATATCCTTATGCAACGTTTTGGTTCTCATAAATATATATCTACTATATCTAAAACTATTTTGAAGTTAATGAAAACGCGAAAAAAGCGATATATGCATTCTAGGACATATAAAGAACATCCAGTGGATGTCCAACATGGATATCCGTTTTGTCTCCATAGACGGATATCCACTGGATGTCCATTACATATCCATGGACATAAGGACGTCAAACGGACTAAAAATGAATATCCATAGGATATCCTGTGTTATATGGGATAACAATCAAAATAGTTATAGCACTTATTAGTACTCTGCTTGTTAAAAGTATTGAATATAATTTTATTTATTTTATTTTAACCTGTTTTACAGTATAAATACCCAATTACAAAACAGTTTTATCTCAACCAGGCTTTGAACACCTGCAATATCAAGCACCAGCAATTCTTTGCACATTGGAAGAATTTCTATATTAGCCCCGGTATAATAATATCGTCGTTTTTTGCCATATAAGAAGCATGGTATTATTTTTTGAAGCCTCCTCAACAAACTCCTTGCGGGTTTCTGCTGATAAAGGTTAAACAAGCTGTGCAGTTAACCATTGGCACCCATAAGGTTATCACTATCGTAACAGTTCAGGTCTTCTCGTTATCGCCGAAAAACTTTTTAACTTTCACTCCACGCTCAGTCCAGCTCTGTGTACATCCTTAGTTGTGAAAATATTCTACTAAATTTTAAAATGGTTAGTGCCAACTGCCTAGTGAATTGTGTGTTCGGCAGCAATGGGTTAAATTTTTACAAGAATTTTGTGGTATTAATAAACTGTAAAAAAACTACATGTTGCATGTTAACTACATTTTTATTGCACATATCTCTAAAATTACAGACCATACAGCCTTATGTAGAAATAATTTCGAACCACAGCAGCTTGTTAACAGTGGTAATTTCTGCAACTTTTAACTGATTGTGGTTTTGTTGTGTTACGACTGGTAACGGACAATTTTTCATCTAATGTCGCACTTTTTAAAATGTTAAGTGGGGATCAATTAGAAATTACATTGAGCATCCTTTTCTTTCGCCACTACCACTATTTTTGTTATTCGATTACCTATTGTCGTGCTTTAAAATTGGCAGAAATTTGTTTTTAGAACGTGATATGTATTCCTCGAATGGAAAATTACTTCAACGTATTTGAGATTATTATATAATTTACAGAAGGGATTACCAGTTAAATCTGTTCGATATTTAACAAGAATGCATTTATATCCCACAAATTTTGAAAAGATGAATGTTCTGCGAGCTATCCCAATATTTGCTCCTACAGTGACTAGTTCATTTAAATTTTTTCTTAACGTTAATACTACAGTAACCAAACAAAAGTCAATACATTCGTTCCTTGGATAGCAGAATTGCACCTTACGTTCATGTAGTACGGGATTACCAGGATTGACAAAGGAAACCATTCAGAAAGTACTACTTATTTATGCATAGAATTTCTTCTTGAGCAAGCTGGCTTCTATTATGTATTAACACGAGCATTCAGTTCTGATGCAGTTTAAGCAACTTTCTCTCAATGAAGCTACAGATGACCGAACAGCAGGCAAATTTTGCGCTGTGGAATAGTTAAATCATCTGCCAGTTCAAATAGCGCAGAACATTTTAGTTTTATTGGTAGTATTGCCCAACTGTCATCTCTCCAAACAGTATCCATCAATAGCGAAGAATTGTTATTACCAGTAGAACTACGGTTGAAAATCCAAAGTTTAGAAATCAATGATATGCCTGAAACCAACATTTATTCAGCATCCATAGCATTTGTATATTAAAAATACAACAAAAGATTACCTGTGATAATTGTATCTCCCCATTATTGTCAACTACTGTACCAGGACCCTTGCTACGTTTAATTTATCTGCAAGACCGTGGATTAAAACTTCCACAAATAAACTTACTTTATGTATTGATTTATTAGAAATTGTGTTAAATTTCAACAAAAACAATAAACTGAGATTTCATGGTGCAACTAACCTTTTAAAGGTAAACGTCAGATTTTGACATTTGAGCTAAGAAACACACTAAATGCTTTTAAATTCCCAAAATAGGTGGCTACAGGAGGTGTTCCCTATTAAGGTCACTATATCAATAAGGTACCGCCATTAGTGATTTTTTATATCTATCCTTGTCGCACAATTTTCTCCAACTGGGGATAAAAACACATAACCTAACAGATTCCTCACTTTACAAGTGCCATTACACCAAAAAGAAAATCCCCAAAAACTAGTGTCTTCCCTATTGCACTTGGTAAATTTGTATTTGTTATCCTTATCTCACAATTTTCTCACATTCTCAAGCGAGGAATGGAATGGCGGTACCTTATTGATATAGTGACCTTATTCCCTATTACAGTGGCTATATACAAGATAGTGTGGCCATACGATTGTTGGCCGCCATTTTCAGGCAAATTTGAGCGTAGAGATACACAGTGCCTTTAAAAATTATTGAACGTTTTTGAATGTCATTATTTTGGCCCTAGTTATTTTAACTATTTGATGTTGGTTGCACGTGCAGTTTGATATTTTGAGGTTGACATTTTTCATTGGCGTTCGTTCGTTGTGCTGTAAGGTGTTGCACTTCTTTAATTAACGTATTTGAGTTTGGTGTAAGTATACACAGTAGTTAACAAATTTCAGGTTTTGAGGTTATGTTTTTGTTGGATTACAAATTAGAAACATGCGGTTCGCACCCGAAAAAGATGCTTTTATACTAATGGCTTACTTTTCAGTGGAAACCGAAGTCAGGATGATTCATGGTCATATTCAATTGAGCCATGCATCGAACAATGTATATATATATATATATGTTTCCATATTCAACAGCTTCAGGTTGTATTTCTGAAGAATTTTTTTCCTCCTGTGATTGATTATATTCATCTTCTACAAGGGAAATGAAACTGTTGTCAGAATTAGCTTGTTCACTGGCATTATGTTCATCTTCATTTCATGATTGATCTGAATCCTTATTTCCAACACTTTTACCAGCTTGCACAGTTATCCGTGATTTCCTTCTTCTTTGCGGATTTTCATCATTAGGACCATACCGAAGCGTTTTTAGTAAATCAATGAACGAATTTTCCATTTCTGTATCCAAGTTACCATTGTTCTGTATTCCTACAGCATTTTTGGAAGGTATTACATCTAAAACTTTTTTTCAATTTAGTGGTATTATTCCGCATTTTTCGAAACCAGATTTGATTATACTTCGATGATTGGGTTCAAGTTTGTGTAGTAATTGTTTGAGCATGCTTGGAAATTGATGTTTTGGCACTGTACCACGATTTCCTTTCATTTTCCAAGCATATAGAATTTCCCTCCAATGTCGTTTCATTGGTCGGAAAAAAGATACGTCCAGTGGCTGACACAGATGAGTGGAATTTTTTGGTAAAAAAATAAACTTTATGTCATGTTTCTGGCACTGGTCAATAACAAAGGTTGATTATTATTAGGTATTTATTTTACTGTAACAATAAAATGTGTATGTGTGCACAACTGTACACTACAATTAATGCGTAATTAACAAATTAACAAAAATTAACAAATTAAACGTTTATACAAAAGAAAATATAGTACTTCAAAATAAAATAAACAGGAACTACTCACTTAAGTTTATAAAACTTGTACGTGAGTCTAAAATAAATAATTATTGTATAGTCGCCCGAGATGGACAGTATTGTAATCAACATATTTTAACTTAAGACTATGTATTGAAAAAACCCATATAGGTTAACAGTTACTATGTAGCACCAACAACACAGGATTGAGTAAGAGTTAATAAGAGTTAGAATTGATAAATGGGAAGATAAATTATCTCCAATCATCGCACGAGGAGCAACTTGTTTTTTAAGGTAGGGAATTGCAACTGTTACGCACCATTCTTCAAAAGTCTTTTGGTCGACCCAACCTGACTTGGTATGACCATAGCGAGTTCCTTTAGGTCCTCCTGTAGTCCATGTATCCCATAAGTTTTTAGATCGATATACAACAAATGGTGGGAGCAATACACCATCTGCAGAACACGCCATCATAATAGATGTACAAGATTTTGAGGAATTTAGAATAAACTCTGGATGCTTACACCCTCTCTTAACTACTACGAGTTTTTTCCCCGGATCGTCAGCCAAATTTGTTTCATCGTAGTTTATTATCGACGATCGACTAATACCATGCAAATCATTCTCTAAGTTATCGAAATAATCGTTTAATACTTGCGGTGACACAGTTGCACGGCAGCGCTTGATGTTTTCAGCCATTCTCACAGCCAATATTTTTCCTTTGCGTGCCAGGAATGAATTAACCCATTCTATTCCAGGGATATTGTTTTTGAATTTTCGTTCTGTTCTACCCTGACGTTCAAGATATCTCTTTACAACCAATCGTATGTCAAAAGTTGTAAGTGGGAAGCCCCACTCGATAGCTTTTAACAGTTTATCTGTTAAAAAATTTTCCTCAGCAGTGAGAACAGTTTGACCACCATGTTTCTTTTGGTGCTTGCCGTGAAGGCACCGGTGTAATTTCATTTTGTCGATGCCATATTTTTCGGCTGCACCCCGTATGCTCAAACGAGAAGATTTAATCTCATCCAACGCTTTATTTAAATTTTTATACTTTCCCGCCGCATAAGGGCGCGAATCCGGGCGTCGTATATATTTTCGCACCATAACCTGAAACGTATCAAATCGCCCCGCATTAGCAGTGACTTCACATTTTACACCGTTGAGAAAAAACGTGAAAAGTTACAGAAATAAAATTTTTTCACGATAATTAACAATGTATAAGCATACTTACTACATAAATTTTAAATGATTAGGTCAACTACAATTTCTTCGGGATGCAAAAGTTTACCGGCGTTAAAATAGAGCACTCGTACACAACAACAATCAGATCATACTAACTTTTTTACGCGATATACTAGCGACGCCGTATTTTAACCTTGGCTGTAGAGTAGGTTGCCTAATCGAATGACGATGTTACTTTTAAAAATATTATTTCAATAAAGTCGGTAAAAAATTATACGTCGCGCAACTACATTTTGTCTCATTTCACCTCGCTGTATTAAGTCACCCCGTTTTACCACACCTTTTAGACCGTGCTGGGTCTCCGTTTTGGGGTCTTATACAAAACCGTCCAGAGAATTTGTTTCCTTCTTTTTCTATAATGTACACCATTTCTGGACAAAATTCTCTGGACGGTCTTGTATGAGACCCCAAAACGGCGACCCAGCTTTCGACTAGAGATTCCAATTCTGTCTTGAGCGGATTGTACCAGTCTATTAATCCTGTTTTGTGCCAAAACATGAGGTCTTCCAGTTTTCGGTAAATTAGTGCAATGTATACCCTCTTCGCATTCTCTTATTGTCCTATAAATCGTTGCCTGGCTAACATTTTGATCTGTAAACAAGTTAACAATTTCACGTTTGGGCAGTCGCCCAACACAGCGATAGATACTTTTGCGAACTTCAAGTTTGTACGACATTTTGAACTAAGTTATTGAATAAATTTGACGTTGATCAGTAAAAACAAAACATTATTTGTTTACCGGTTTCATGGTAACTAGATCAGACATCAAAATCGAGTAGAAATTTCAAGGCAAACTTTTTCTCAAAACTTATGTCCCATACGTTATAGGTCTTACACATTCTATAAAGAGAACTGATAAATACATTTGTTCTAGCCGTTGGTAAATAAAATAAAATTTTATACCTGGATGTCAGCTTAGGGGCCAGAAAGTTTATTTTGCTTAAAAATTTCTCACATGAATTGACCTTATAATGTAATATTTGATACAAAAAAAGTGAGCGCTGATAATTGGATCCTGTAATGCATTTAAGTCGTAAGTGGTGAGCAGTTTGCGATAAGGCTTAACAATTGAGTAAACACCACTTATTTTAAAATCTAAATATCTTACAAACTTTGAATTCTTTCAATTTGTTTAATTTGGATATTATATAAAGGTGACCATATTATAGAACAACATTCTAGTTTTGATTTGACATACGCATTATAAAGAGTTGTTAATGTAATGTTACTGCTGAAACTATGGGAATTTCTAATTACAAAGCAAATGCTGGAAAACATGTATCATGAATGACTATATTATATCAAATGATATTGATGACGTACCTGAAGAAGATTCACACTTTGATTCATTATACTCAATTTCCACTTTATGTACACTTGACAAATGGTTTCGCAGGTCAGCATAATTTCTAAAATCTTCAGAACAATTTCCGAGTGGGCATTTAATTCTGAAATTTCGGGTATTATCTTCCTTTGCAGCAGTATCTCCATGGACTTGCTGTCGATGACGAATCAAATTAGATTTATTGACAAACTGTTTACCACATATATCACAAATTTCCTCAACAACTTTGGGTGTAACAGGATCATTATTGTGCTTTCTTCTTATATGAGCGTAGAGATTTTTTTTCTCCAGTATGGCTGAACAGCCCATACACGAAGATTGTGGATGCCCAATTAAATAGCTCTATGCGAATCATTACTGGAACCATTAAACCCACTCCTACATACTGGCTGCCCACTTTAAGTAACGTCCCTCCTCCCCACCTCCATCGATCAAACGCCCTGTGCAGAGAATACAGAAAAATCCAGAGAAATTCGCAACTCCAGATCCACGAAGACATCATGCACCTGGGCCACAGACTACGTTCTAGAAGACCGCTGAACGCTTAACTGCCAACAATTTCAACCTGGAACAAGAATGGGAACGTGAGTGGCAAGCAAGTGCACACCCCGACACTCACGGTACTCTCCACACCAAGCAAACACCACCTGGTTTTACCTTGCCACGAAAAACATGGAGCAGATTAAACCGTATTCGCACAAACTGCGGAGCATGCACCGCCTCCCTATTTAGATGGGGCAAATCTGAAAGTAGCACATGCGACTGTGGCGAAGAAAGGCAAACAATTCACCATCTTGCCTACGACTGCGTAAATAGACCCAGCCGCTGTACAACCGAAGACTTCTTGAGAGCCACCCCATCGGCTGTTATTTGGATAGAAAACGTAAATGTTAATATTTAAGATATTTGATATAAATAAATACCTGTACTCATGTGTAGCCATACGATAAATAAATTCTGGGTAAATTTAGTATCACACTCCTCGCAAATAATATCTTCATCCATGATTTGAGATTAATAATTTAATTAATTAATATAAATAATAAATGTAAATTCGAAACTTTAACCTCACTTCTAAATGTCAACGGCTAAGATCGGTCAAGATCAGTTCTGCCGCGAGACGCTCGTCGGTTTTTCACTACGAATAGCGTAGAGGTTTACCATAAACGCTAAGTTGTTTGTGAGGTTGCGTTACTTTGTTTACAAAGGCATAAGTTTGCCTTGAATTTGAACCTTACCGAGTAAATTGATAATGGCAAATAAAAACAGACTTAGATTTTCAATGGCAGACGATTTATGTCTGCTACAAGCAGTTTTAGCAGAAGATCCATTTGAAGATCCTTCTAAATGGTGTGGGTCCAGGAAACCGTAAGTCGTGAAACTTCGAAGTCGTTTACAATGAGAGAAAATTCAAGAATTAAAAAGAGAATTTTTAAATTGCTCGAATTCGAATATGTCACAGCCGTAACAGAGGCTGGCAATGTCCAAACAACATGGAAGAAGTTTAAGGGATATAGCAGCAGCGGGCATGCGCTGAAGAAGCATGCGAGTATTACATAATTTTGAATGCAGGTTGTGTAACTTTTTTCAGTTACTTATTTGCTTCAAGATGATGGAACTTTAATTCGTGAATATTCTGAAATGAAACATTGCGCGCGTTAGCGAACGCACCCGCTGAGTAGTGAGCGCTCAACGTGTTTTAGTCTTGATTAACAGTCAACTGCTGCAGGTTCGCTGAACGGTCGGCAACGCGTAATCGTACATTGAGGTTATGTTGTGTATTTTAAAGTTAGTAATCTAACGTATTCTGTCTGTGCCGTGTTTAGACTGGTAGTGGTAGGTTTTCTTACTGCAGTTATTGGTATAATGGAAGAAGCAGCTCTATAAGAATATTTTCTGGAAGATGAACTTGACTTGAACGCAGTATATGGTGTGTTAATTAACCATGGAGAACCAGGACCCAATAATATGTACGCGAAAGAAGAATTCCTACTTTAACGAAGGATATGTAGTAAATATTGTACCAAATTATACTTTGTCCGAACTCCAAAGTCATTTCAAAATGACTAGAGCAGCTTTTCAAGATTACGCATTTTAGTAGCACCTCATATACAGGAACGTCAGTTATTTATATCCGTAGAACAAAGGTTTCATTCTTTATATGGATATTAGCAAAACAAGAACGTTCTTTGGCATCCAGTGAGGGGTTTGGTATGGGCAAGGGTACAGGTCATTATATTTTCTTAAAATCTTAATCGCCATGGGAATGTTAAAAGAAACAACAAACAAGAATAGAACACCGATGTCGTAAGTATATCGGCATTAAATTATATTGGGTGTAATGATTAATTTGGATATAAAATTATAGGAATACTGTGTTAGTACGGACCATTGATGGAAGCACATAATACTTAAACAGCCAGTGAATAATGCTATTGACTTTTATAATCGGAAGGAACAGCACAGCATTGTCTTACAGTCTTACCAGTCGATTAAAACCGTACCGAGATATGGGCTTTTAACTGCAAGGCAAAGAAATTTAATTAAATTCTATCCGGACAAAGATATGTCATTGAAAGGTTAGCAGTAATATCTACCATGGAATCATTTTTATTCACTATTAAAAAATGCATTTACTTATATTTTAGGTAAATGGCGTAGACAAATTCTTAGACATGTCGCTGTCACATAGGTACCTGAAGTCGTTATGGCTGCTTGCATATTACACAATTTTTTACTAAAAAGACCAGATGAAGAGGATGATTACAATAATTATGACGAAGATATCAATGCAGTTGTGAATGATGAATATAATGAGAATGTGGTTGATTCGAATCATCATGGAGCACTAAAAAGAGATTATATATCAACCTTACTATAGGAAACATTATTTAATGTATGCTACATGTCAATAACAAATAAATAGTTATTACATTACTCTGGTTTATCTATCTACCGCTTAAAAGCAACAGTTTTTCACGATTTATGTTATTGCTTTCTTCAATTGCTATTCTAATTTTTTTAAGCTCCTCCAATCTCGTTTCTTTCATGTTTAATTGGAGTTTACGTAAAAAGTCTAATTTGACTGCTTTTCTCTGCTATTGGAAGGGGTTTCACAGTCCACTAGAGCGTCTACTGCTGCTGCATTGCGGCTCTAGAGTAGTAGAGACTGAAGCTGGGGCTGACCTTGGCGCAATAACATTGGTCGTGTTCACGGTTTTATCCTCTACAAAAATGGCACAAAATCTGTCATAATACTCCAAACAATCCTCCCACGGCCTGTCTTTTTCTTTCTATTGTTGTCGTTAATTTTATTGAAAGTACACTTGAGGAGCTTTCGCGCAAAGCGAATAAATCCATATTTAGTAATTCGCTACAAATTGGCAATTTGTCCCACAAGCTAAACGATGAAACGTAAAAAAACACTTTTGCTTGACAATTGTTGAGTTTATGATGATTTGAAAGATGTGCTATAGAACGTTAACAAATATTAAATACTTTAGTAGATATTTCAAAAACTAGTTGGATTTATTCGTTTTTTGCACGAAAAATACTAATATTTAATATAAAATATTCTTAGTTTCGTTAAAAATCGAGTTTTTATTATAATGTTATGAAAACTTACATATAAAAGTACAATAATATTTTGTGAAAAATTTGAAAAATCTAGATATGTAGCGCATCTTCCTCTTCCAAACAGTCGCATCTTTCGCCTTCTTCATCCAGTTGCTCTTCATCTTGTTCAGCCCCTTCCTCTTGTGCACCACCTTCCTCGCTTTGTACACACAAAATTGTTTTGTACCAGTCCAGAGCTTCTTGGGTTTCCCAATCTTTCCAAACTGCTCAGCCATAAGCTTCCTTAAAGTTTCCTTTTTTATCTGGAATAGGGCGGTGTAGTTCAATATCATTAAGTTCAAAGTCTTCGTCAGATTTATTTTTTTTTACAAATTTTGTTCAATTTCATTATCCGTCTGAAATCTATAGTGCTGATAGCAGATTAGAGAGACTTTGTTCTTATTGTTTGCAGTTTTTATTTTTTTTAAAACAATTCTTTTCACGTCCGCTATCCCATTCACTTTTTTGTAAAAAGTTTGCAATTCTTTAATATCCTTAATCCGCCAGTCTTTCCTAATAATTTAATATCACCTACTTCTGAATATATCTTCCAGTATCCCTCTTTTGATTCAATTGTAGGATTTTTCGTAGTAGTTTTTCTACCCTACCGAAAAGCTCTGTCAGGAGGCATTAAACTATGTCCCCTAACAGGATAGGTAAGATTTATTTGTGTGATATTTCTAGGAGACTTTCATTTTAGCGTATAATGTGGCTATTTTTATTTTGCCCCCCACATCCATCGCAAAATAGTCGTATCATTTTTTTGCCTTCAAAAGATAGTCCATTCAAGTGTGATAGGAGGGCAGATCCAATTTCTTTGCAACCACGTGAAGCCATATCTTCAGTCCACAAATAAAATGACGGACGCTTGGTGTCCATCTGAACGCAACAAAACGAGTACAAACTTATTTGGTGTGAATAGAAAGCATCACTAATAGGTGTCCGAGGAAGAGGCTGGACCTGTTGTAAGTCAAAGCAAAAGCTAACAGCATCTTCTGGATTCTCCTGCATTAGTTCGTAAAACGTTTTTGCCCTTTTATTATGAACACGATATTGTACTATAAAATCTTTCGTTTTTTTCAAGATCTTTTTCAATTTTTATTAAGTGCTTAAGTCTTGTACATTGACCGCAGCAATCTGATGCAGGGGTAGAAAACCCTATGTTATATTTTGTTAGGAAAACTTTTCTAAACATTAAATAGCTAACTGTATAATCAACACCTGCCTTTGCATTATACATCTTATGCAATTTGGATATACTCAAAGAACAAGGTAGGTAAATTCTCTTAGATTTTGCTCTATTGTAGTGGCTTTCCTGCCCTTTAAGTTGTCCAATAAATTCTTCGACTTTTTTCCGTTTAGCAGCACTTTTAATAGAGATACGGTCACCACCGCGTGTTTCTTTGGGTGCGTCTCCTTTGTTTATAATATTTGCAACATGGTTGATTCTGTGAACTGTTATGCCAAGTACATTCCGAAAAAAAGCTTGACACACTCGTACAGGTACATGGTCGTCTCTTTTTAGAAAGTAAACTATGTTAAGTGATCGTTTTTTTGGGTTATTTTTTACTGGTCTCTTTCTTTCTGCTTGAAGCACAGAAATCATGTGCAAAGTTTCATGTCCTGCTCTGTTTTGTTTGGTGACTTGTAGAACTTCTTGCTAATTAATGTAGCATCACAATTTCGAATTTTACTGCAAAAATAGGTTTTCCCTGTGTTAAGTGTTTCATAAATTTTGCCGCTTCGCTTGTAGTTGTGCGTTGTACTATGGCGCATTTCAGCACTTCTTGGAGCGCGTCTGCCGTCGCCACTTACCCTCCGTCAGTCAACGAGACTGGACGCGAGCAGTCCACTCCGAGAAACGCTAATTATTTGTTTAAATGTTTAAATGTTTGTGTGTTAATTTATTGAAAATAAATAACCTACTTTGCTTTCAACGAGTGTATAATTTAGTGAAGAATAAATCCATACAGTCCACTACAGTTCATTTCGAGCTCGCAACCAGACGTTGCCAGCATAACGGAAAACTGGGAAGCTCCCCCACATGGTCATTCGAACCGGATTAGTACGAGCCCGATTCGCAGCCTAAACAAGGCAAGTACAACACGCAGTTACATTCAACCCTAACGAGAGGAAGGAAGAGAGCATATGCGGTGCTATCAACGTGGGAGCGAGAGAGCCAAACGCCGAGTTCCGCGCCAACCTGCAGGTGTGCAATCAAAACCGGCCGGCGGCGTTTCGACGGAGTTCAAACCACAGTAACGAAAAAGGCTGCACACACCAATATCAATGTAAGCCTAATTCCCTTTTTTTTGGTTTTCTATCATCTGTGTGTGCATGTGCTTAACTTGATCTGCGTATTAGTGCGTAAACAAATGGTTTATGAGTCATATAAACATTTAATTGCGTAAAATGCCAAGTTGTTTCGCTTGTTCGCGAGTACAGTATCCCCTGCATTTTTCAAATTGCAGTCGAATTATTCACAAGTTAATCTCGCGTTGTATCAGGGCCATTTTCGCGTCGTAGTGCCAAGTTAATTTCGCGCCGTTATCAAGGATGTTTTTGCGTTGTAAACAAAATTCCGTTGGTTCTATCTGTTAAATTGTTTTTAATTTCAACAATTATGGATCCGCTTGTGAGAGCACGAAGCTCTATTAAAGGCAAGCTTACGCGTTTCGCAAATTTCGTGCAATCTTTGCAAATAATTCATGATGAAGATCAATTGTTATCTAGCACTCAAATTATTCAGTTGCAAAAAAGATTGAATGATACAGCCACCTTGTTATCAGAATATTATGCGGTTCATGAACAAATTTTAGAAAACGGTAAGGATGCAGAATCTGAAATGCAGCAACAAGTCGAATTTGAAGACTCTTATTATTTTGCAATCTCACAAGCTGAATATTTGATTAATGAATACAACAAACAGTCTGATGTTGCACCAGATCGTTCTGGATCTCCTAACGGTAGCGTGAGATCAACGCATTCAAACTGCAGCTCGCATTGCAATACTCGAGCTGTACGCCTTCCTACCATCTCGATTCCCAAATACTCAGGAAACGTGTCAGAGTGGTTGGAATTTCGTGAGATTTTTATTAGTTTAATTCATGAGAATCAAACGCTAACTAATATTTAAAAACTGCATTACTTAAAGGCTAGTTTACAGGGTGATGCAAGCAAATTATAAAAAGTTTTGAGTTTACTGCGAGTAATTATACTCTAGCTTGGATGCATTGTGTAATCGTTACAATGATCCAAAAATTCTGATTCATAACCACCTCAATGCTATTTTCGACCTTGAATCGTGCAGTAAGGAATCTGCAACTAAATTATGTACGATTAGCGATATGTTATTCAAACATTTTACAGCAAATCAAATCATTAGCAACCGAAAGCGAGCTTCTAGATGTTGTTATCATTTATATCGTTTCTAAAAAACTGGACCCCACTACATTCCGTGAATGGGAGGTCCTTAGAAACCGGTCACGTTCTGACCTGCCTAATCTTGACGAGTTCAAGGAATTTCTACAAAACACAGCAAATCTTCTAGAAACTCTAGAGGTAAAAAATATTAAGCTTGTACCCGAAAAGTCTTCCAAGGTACATTCGAAATCATTTGTGTCAGGTACCCCTTCGTGTCCATTTTGTAAAGGATCTCATCCCTTGTACAAATGCGATAAGTTGCGGAGTAGCTTGGCATTTTATACCCGCGCACAGCCCTACTTTGGCGGATTGTGGGAGGCCGGAATTAAATCCTCCAAACATCACATACGGCGCGTCATAGGTAACGCTAGTCTAAATTACGATGAATTTTGCACTTTGCTAGCACAGGTGGAAGCGACCTTAAACTCCCGACCCCTGTCTCCTTTGTCCGCTGATCCAAACGACCTTCAGCCTTTGACTCCTGCTCATTTTCTGATCGGTCGTCCTTTGGTGTCACTGCCTGATCCCAACGTCACTGAGATAGCCGAGTCTCGGCTGTCTAGATACCAAAGAATACAACAGCTCCACCAGAATGTGTGGAAAAGATGAGTAAAGAGTACATCTCGGAATTCCAACAGCGCAACAAATGGCGCACACACACTTCGGACCTCCACCCTGGTTTCATGGTCCTCATCAAGGATGACAACCTTCCCCCTCTGAAGTGGAGGTTAGGCCGGGTCACCGAGCTGCACCCTGGCCTTGACGGCGTTACGCGTGTGGCGTCAGTGAAAACTGTGTCAGGGATCGTAAAGCGATCCTTCGCAGGGATCGTAAAGCGATCCTTCGCCAAATTGTGCCCGCTACCTAGTGTTGTGAACTAGTACGTTAGCGTCTTGCGCAGTGTTTCGTAAAGCTTTTTTGGCTTTCCATTGTTCGGGTTTTTTTTGTATTACCTTAAGATCTATGTATTATTATGCTTTGTATATGTCGATTTTAGTTACATGTCTTACTCTAGCTGTTACATGTCAAATTTGTACTGTTGTTATTTGAAAGGTTACCCTTTCCAAGGCGGGCGGTATGTTAAGTGTTTCATAAATTTTGCCGCTTCGCTTGTAGTTGTGCGTTGTACTATGCGCATTTCAGCACTTCTTGGAGCGCGCCTGCCGTCGCCACTTACCCTCCGTCAGTCAACGAGACTGGACGTGAGCAGTCCACTCCGAGAAATTATTTGTTTAAATGTTCAAATGTTTGTGTGTTAATTTATTGAAAATAAATAACCTACTTTGCTTTCAACGAGTGTATAATTTAGTGAAGAATAAATCCATACAGTCCACTACAGTTCATTTCGAGCTCGCAACCAGACGTTTCCAGCATAACGGAAAACTGGGAAGCTCCCCAACACCCTGTATGCTTGCATTCTCTCTTAAATTTCTTCTCTGGAGCCGCATCTGAATATCTAAAATGTTTTGTCAAAATTTTAAGTTAGGTATACCTATTGCTTAAACTTTAAAATAAATCTCACCTCTTTCTCTTTTCTTTTAAACGAATGGATTCGTTCCTTTTACGCTGCCTACTTCCAATACTGGCATCCCTTACACACACTAAATTCTCCATGGACACCACTTTTTAATAACAAAAACGTGCATACTCCGTTGCAATCAGCTGATGATTAAGCGTAATTTCGGTTAGGTTATGATAAGCAAAATTATTACGACTATTAGAACAGCGAGCGACATCTTCAACATTTTATCACAATCACATACTAAAGTTTCAAACCTCTACTACCTTCTAAAAACTGTGGATTTATTCGGTTTTGCTATAAAATTGGATTTATCCGATTTTGCTCGAAACATCCTACTTTGTAGTTCTTTAACAAAGGATTTATTCGATTTTGTTCAAAACTTAGTGGAGAAATGAAAAGCTGGCATCGAAATTATATAGAAATGATGTATAACTCATTTTTTCGAAAAGTGGATTTATTCGCATTTGCGTGAAATCTCCTCACTTCATGTTTCGCATTTTACGGTCCAATGTAGCTACATCGAGTTCGTATCCTTTTACGCTCATTGTAGTTGCAGTCGAATTCCAGAGAGTTTTCTTTTTCACCAAAGGATTACGAAAACTATCAACTTGTTTTTATATTCGTCCAGAAACAATAAAGTGCTCTTACTGTCCCACGTAAACTTGTAATCATCATCCCCATATTTCCAATTAAGTATGTCTGTAGTTTCGCCATCTCCTGGTTCTTCGTCAGTTTGGACATATTCTGCACTGTTGTTTTGAACATCTAAAAGTACAAACTCATAAACTTCAAAAAAATTAATTTCAAAAAAGTAATATGTTGATAAATTAATACTTACTACTTATTGAGGCCCTTGGAACTAATTGATTATTAATTAGCAAATAATCATTCAAAACAACAATCTGCTTAATATAACTATTACCGTCGTTGCCTCCGTAACTCATATTTGGATAATTCTTTTTAGTAAGGGGAGTTTTTAACACAAATTATACTACAGCAAAACAAACTGCAAGAAAAATTTGAGGTTAGAATTGCTTATGCTGACCGCCGGCAGCAAATAAAACTCCACTGACTAATTTACAAAGCAGCTGACAGTCAGCGCATACTCAGCAGCGTCTCCAGCAAATTCCTTGAATGCAATTGCTCGAAATCAATTGCTCGAAAATCAAAATGCTCGTATATAACTTTTCTCGAAATACAAATTCCTCGAACCGCAATTTCTCGAAAATGTTTTGCTCGAATTTATGTGGTCTAAATAATGCGTCAATACTAAATCTTCAAAATCTTTTGTAGTAAGTGATCAAAGCCCATCATTATGTTCTTGTAACAGGAAAGTGATTGTCATTGGAATGTAATTACGGTTATTCATAATCAGGACAATGGGTTTGTTGTATTACAAATAATGTTAAATAGGTTTTTCTTGGGACACGAAAGTGATATCATCGGAGTGTAATAGATACCTATACCTATTTTTTATTAATAAAAGTTATAATTTGTTTACCTAGAATCACTCAGCAGCATCGTTCAGCGAAGCGCAGGCAGTCAACTTTCTCGACGTTGCGTTCGCTAAACGCGCCCAATAAGAAGCGATACTGAAGAACCAGTTGACATGCCCTCAACGAGCAGAAATTCAACTCCAACATCAACATATTAGGTTTGTTCTTCTTGCACCAACATTTCTTATTTAACTATGTACCTACTATTTTCAGAGCCAGTTCATAAACGTAAAGTACGTAAATTAACCACAGTTTGGATTTTTTGCAAAGAAAATTTGACAGAGAGTACGAAGTAAAAGATAAACAACTTAAGCTAGACGAAAGAAAAATGGTTCTAGAAGAAAGCGGCAAGCATTAGGAGAACAGAAGTTTGATGTAGAAAACGAGGAAAGATTAAAAGGTTTAGAAGCTGAAAATTAAGGACCGAAAGAGAACATCTACATTGTTAGAACAACAACAATGTATGAACCTTATATTGAAGTACTTATCACAACAAAAATAATTTTATTTTAAACAATTTATACAAGATACAAGTGAATAAACATTATGCGTTTGTATATTGATTATTGATTAACATATTCTTGTAAAGTATGAGAAGTAGTGATTTTTGATTCTTGCGAAAATCAACAATGCAAATTCTGATGTACTTTTGCAAATACCATTTTACAGCTTGTCGAACAGTGCTCATCCTGTATTGAATGTCAGTTCAACCGTAGGATTCCTGTTTCTGTATGGGATATAACTAATTCTTGTGTAGCATAAGCAGGGTCGCCATATAAAACGATTTTTTATTACGAAATACACAAACATTTTCCAGTTGTGCATATAAACCTGACTCCCTTAAAATACCGGCATCGTGGGCCTGCCTGGATATGCACCCATTAAACTGCATATTATTCCATCAGGTGATACAACCGATTGATGTTTAATACTCTTGCTGTTGCAATGAAGGTCTACAAATAGGTCTGGCTGTTCCATCTATAAATCCTCAAACAAGTATTAAGTGGAGTATTTCTATTTGTAATTGCCTTAAACATATTAATTAATAATCGCTAACAATATTACTACTTCGCCATCTACATACTCGGCTATATTGTTCCAATTTGGTGTATGTTAACCACCGTAATATACTTAAATCTGTTAAAAGATTGGTTATATTATCATAAATATAATTTATCATAGTATTTGCTATATATCCGACAGATATGAAGCAGATAGTCCAAATAAGGGTTCAAATCTACAAGTCTTATATCGGTAAACTAACCGTCTTCGGCAAATGCAGAGTCCTTCTAATCCTAAGGGGCAGATGGTAATTAGTATTCTTAAAATAATAAATATACACCTGTGGTAGATAGGTACATCTTGTAGCAGTTCTAATTTCTGCTGGCATATGCAGTACATCTGCGAGTTGTCGCAAATGCACTGCACTAAAACGAAAGGATAACCTTATCTCCTCCTCTGTTAAGGTATCCAAGTTGAAACGGCCATAGCTCTCTGCTCGAATTAACTTTGTCGAGGGTTTTCCAATAAATTGACTAGAAACAGATTATCAAAGTCGTCCTCTTGCAATTCTCCTAACGCTGCAATATTAAATAAATCTTCTATCCTTAAATGTATACTCTGAAACCAATTGAAAGGATGCCTAATTTCTTGTAATCGTTATGTCATCATCATCATCATCGTCCTTTCATGGATTAGGCATGTATGCCTGTTCGGCGTCCATCGCTTTCTAGGTCTCCCTACATCTCTCTTCCTTTTGGATTATATCTGCGCGCTTGTTGTGGAATTCTATCCTTATCCATTCTAGCGAGATGCTCGCACCATTGTTGTTTGTGGTTTGTTATTGTTTCATTTAGTGGGGAGATGTTCAACTCATTGCGTATGTCTTCATTCCTAATATGTTCTTCCTAGAACAACCCTTGACGGCTCGAAGGAATTGCATTTCTGCGGCTTGGATTTTGCTATGTTCCTTTCTTCCTATCACCCAGGATTCGCATCCGTATGTTATAGTTGGTATTGCCATTGTCTTATAAAATTTTAATCTGGTATCTATTCGTGTTTTGTTCTTTAAATTTCTTTGTATGGTGCCGCATATAGCTCTAAATTTATTAGTTTTGTTTTCTATATCTTTATTTATAGAATATGTGATGTCGCAACCTAAGTAATTGAAACGTTTCACTTGCTCAAGGATGCAATCGTCTATTATTATTTTTGTTCGTATGGATCTTTTCCGGCAAAAGCCATCGTTTTTGTTTTGTTTGTAGATATTTAAAATTATATTCGGGACATAGGAGATGTAGGGAGTACACTGCTTTCTGTAGATTATCTTCCGTTTCTTGCAATATCACCTGGTCGTCGGCAATAATAGTGTGGAAATTGTTTGCTGTCCATTTAGCGTTATTCCTTTTGGACATGTTCTCTTCCACTTCCGTATCATGTGATCAATATATATATGTTAAATAATGTTGGTGATAAGTTGCAACCTTGCCTAAGTCCCTGGTTTGTTGATATTTCGTCTGTTGTTCTATTGTTGTTTAGTCTTAACACGATCTTTGTACCGTTGTAGAGGCTCTTAATTGTATTTATTAGATGTTGTGATATCCCTCTTCTTTCATTATTTCCAAAGCTTTAGTCTCTTTACTCTGTCGAAGGCTTTTTCGTACTCCAAAAACGCTATGTGCGTTTCACAATTGTACTCGCGCCGTTTCTCTATTAATTGTTGGCAGAGTGAATACATTGTCTGTGCATGACCGTCCAGTTCTGAAGCCCGTTTGTTCTTCAGATATCATGACTTCTGTTATTGCCTTTAGTCTGTTATTTATTATACACGCATAGATCTTGTAAGCCGTGTCTGACAGACTTATCCCCCTGTAGTTTTCACAAGATGTTCGGTTTCCTTTCTTGAAGAGGGATATAACTTTTGTCTTTAGCCATTCCATTGGTACTTTGCATTCGCTCCAACACATATTAATAAAGTGTAACAGGCGTAGTTTTAATATAGGTCCTCCGTATTATAAAGTTCTGCGTTTATACCATCTAATCCGGTTGCTTTACGGTTTTTCATTTTTCTAAGTGTAATTTCGAGCTCTTCTAGACATATGGGATCTATGCTTTTGTTCTTTCTTTTATCGGGGATTGTTTCGTTTTCATCTGAGAACGGATCGTACACAGTGTCTTATAATGTCTTATCCAGTCCTCTTCGTCAATACAATCTAGGCGAGCTGTGTCCCTTTCGTCTTTAGTTAGATTTTTATTGCTTTGTATGCAAATTGTTGTCTCCCGTGAATATCGTTCTCAATTTTATTAATGAAATTATCCCAAGAATCTTGATGCGCTCTTCTGCATATGGACTTGGCCTTATTTCTTAATATTTTATATTCATTTTTATTTGCTTCTGTTAGATTTGATAGCATTGTTCTGTACATCATTTGTTTTTGTTTTACAGCTTGTTCTATTTCAGGATTCCATACTTTCAAACCGTTTTTTCTTGTATTCTGCTTTTTGGTACCTAATGCTTCCATTGCTACTTGCATTACTATGCTTTTGATGTTGTTCCATTCTTCTTCGATATCTTCGCTAGTAGCATGCTCCTGTACAGTTCTGTGAAGTCTCTGCTGGTATAGATTTCTAATGCCCAAGTCTTGTAGTAGGTGAACTTTGAACATGGTTACTTCAGTTTTGTTGGTTGATAATCGATTTGGTTGTTGTTTCTTCCATCTTGTGTACAGGCGAAATTTTGAAACCACCAGGTAGTGATCCGAGTAGATATCGAACCCTCTGTATACTCTAGTATCGGTTACCTGTTTAGATATTTTGTGGTTTGCTACTATATAGTCAATTATTGTTCTAGTTCCTCTAGCTGCCCATGTGTATTTATGTACATCCTTCTTTCTGAAAAAAGTATTTGTGACTTTCAAGTTGCTGAAAGTTGCAAAGTTTCTTAATCTATGCCCGTTCTTGTTTATTGTTGCTTCACCAAATGCACCGATTATCCTGGAATTATTTGGTTACCCACTCTAGCATTGAAGTCTCCTGCTACAATTGTATGTTGATTTTTATATTTGTTAATGTCTTTTGCAGTATATTGTAGAAATCTTCCGATTCTTGCTCTTTCCCTTCTTCGGGTGCATAGATACAATGACTGTTAATATTCCTCTGTTGTGTTTAAGACTTACTGTTATATTCGTTCACTAATGAATTCGTAACTTTTATATTGTGTCTCCATGTGTTGTCTAAGAAGATAGCTACTCCTTTACTTGCTCTTCTTTCTGCAGCTACTCCTCCGTAAATCATCACGTATTCTCCCCACATCCTTCGTTCCTTGTAATTTTTTCTTAGTTTCAGTGATAATGGCTATATTGATTTTCTTATCCTTGAGATGTTTTTCTAGTTCTTCTTCTTTATTATTCAGCCCTCTAACATTCCATGTGGCAATTGTCAATTCATTCGCTATTCCAATTCGTTTTGCCTTGTACGTTGCTTTGGTCGCTGCATCAGTAAGGTCCGTCCGGTTTCCGAGGCGATTGTGACGCTTTCGAGTAATTTAGAGGCTCCTAGGTGGGGTTACCAGCCTCACTAGGAGGATTTTTTATCGACCTTCTCTGGTCTAGATCCGTCGTATTTTGTAAGAACAGGGTTACCTCGAGTAGGGTGTAGCTCTTCGCTACGTACGACGGTCTTGGTAGGGGGAAGCTATGTATTCACGCTACACCTACCCCTGGTTTGACCCCTCAACCCGTGGATCGTTATGTTATTTAGGTAATTACTGCTCTTTGTTTTTACTTACCAATAATTAACAAACTGAGGAAGTATACTACAACCTTTCAATATTTGCCAGATTGTGAGGTTATGTTCAAATACCGTATGTTGTTGTGCTCAAAAGCTCGTTACACAATGCGTTTACGTAAAACATAACGCATAAGACATAAAACTTAACGCATAATAAATTTGATTATATGACACAATAGTCACCAGTTATGTTATGGTTAACCAATGAGAAGCTAGAATTTAAAAACAATTACGTTTATTTGAAATCGGCAGTGAAGTACGCCGAAATCGTCATTAAAATACGAGAAATCGGCAGTGAAGTAATCCATTGTTTTACGACTTTTTTGTAGGTGGCGAGGCGATAGATAAACGTCAATGGAGCGAACATAACCTACAAAATTTGGTTAAAATGTTGTAATTTCACGATTTCTCGATTTCAAATAAAACATAGTGTACACCTCGGCACTGAAGTTCCTTTTTATCCCTCATGTGGTTTATTTGCCTTGGCCCTACGGGCCTCGGCAACTAAATCCACATTCGTGATAAAAAGTTATACTTCAGTGCCTTGGTATACAAACTACTATTATTTGCTTAGACGCCTATAAAAATAATGGACGTGCAAGAAGATAATAATTTTACGTTAATATTGTTGGGGGTACAATTAATGAATCTTTATTTACAACTAAAGAAGAGGAAAAGGTGGTTACGAAGAAGGTGGTGGGTGAGACCAATTAATTTAAGAAGATCAGAGCAAGGAGATTTTAACCATTTATTCCAAGAATTAAAAAAAGATACTGATATGTTCTTTAAATATACACGAATGGATGTAAAACATTCCACGACTTATTGAACCTTTTATCACCTCGTTTAATAAAGAAAAGTAAGCGGATTGCACTTCCACCAGAGTTTCGGCTCGCTGTCACCTTAAGGTATTACAAATTTAAATATAATATATAAAGTATGTTATACATTTTAAATACCATAATATATTACAGATATTTAGCTACTGGTGATCATGTAACATCTTTAGCATTGGCATACCGAATAGGAATTTCAACCTGTTATGCAGTTGTTAAAGAAACGTGTGCAGTTTTAACGATGTATTGTGACCTATTTATCTACGTGCACCAACAGAAGAAGAGTGGAAAGATGTAGCATCTACATTTTTACAAAAATGGAATATGCCCAGCTGTATAGGAGCTGTAGATGGGAAGCATGTTCAGGTACAAGCACCGATTAATACGGGCAGTGATTCTTTTAATTACAAAAAGACATTCAGTCTCGTCCTTATGGGTATTTGTGATGCAAATTAGAAGTTTACCCTTATCGATGTTGGAGTTCCTGGAAGCAATAGTGATGGCCCAGTGTTTAATTCAAATTTGGGAGAAGCACTTGCAAATCGTCGATTAAATATTCCTGAAGGATTACCCCAATTACCAGGCTCGAATATCGCAATGCCTTTATTTCTTGTAGGAGATGCAGCAGTTCAATTAACTACTAATATGATGCGACGCTATCCAGGCAGAAATTTAAATTTTCAAAGAACTGTGTTCAATTACCGATTTAGTCGAGCCAGGCGCACCATTGAAAATGCATTCGGCATTTTAGCTGCACGTTGGCGAGTATTTAGACAACCGATTGCATTAAGCCCCCATAGTACTATACAGAGAGATTTTTCTTACTACGAACACGGCAGACGATATGTCGAATTTACAAATGCCGAGAATTTGACTTTGACAGTTCGCGTATTTTGTCAGTAGATAATATCTGCTGTCATTTCTATCTTAAAATCGATAACTACGAAGCAACGGATCAGTACAAATTGTAAAATGGTATTATCAGGGTCCAACGGTCCGGGAAATTTAAATTTCTTTCACAACATTTGAAAATAGGCGTTCTTTATCGTTATCAACGTTACATGGAGTTATTTCAAATTTTGGAAACTTTGGATGTGTTTCTCCCCAAAAGCACAAAAGTCCTAATGTTCCCAATGAAGACAGGAATTTAAAAGAGGTTTGTATTACCGCTAATGACTATCCAGACTATTTATTTAAATAAATTGCAGAACTAGTGGATTTAGCTGCGATATTCTTCCCGTTGGCCATTTCAGAAGTATGGAATTTTGTGAAACTGTGACAGAAATGCCTAAAACTTCCTCTGAAAAGTCGTTTTCACTACAACTAACGATTTGAAGAACTGCGTTTAAAAATTAAAAGGGTTGTTCAGAGTACTAGCACTAATACTTTTCTATGATCGCTTAGGATATTGTTTAGCGCAAGAAGGCAGGCTCTTTGAACAAGAGCTAATTTAAACTTCTTGAATTTTGTTGCTTGAAATAAAAATAGTTTTATTTTTGTTTGCATCTTTTTTTACTGAGTTACACAAAGAATCATTGAAAATGAACAGGACTATGCAACAAACATTACAGTAGTTGATATACGTTTTCTGAATTTCTCTTGTCACTAACGCAGAATCGTGTTGTCCTAACTCTCTCCTCATCGTAATAATAGGGAGTTTTTGCATAACGTTCCGATAAAATGACGTACCGTTAAAGCTTATGTTACCTAGCGACGTCAACGTTACAGCCAATCCAAATTAAATACTTCGAGTTTAACGTAACGTTATTTTAACGTGACGTGGTGCAAAATCTCCCTAATAAAATAACGTTGCACGCAATTGCAAAACGTCGGTTAAGTCAGTTTGACATGCATAACCCTGTTCATTTTCAATGATCGTAGGTGTACTTTGTTCGGAAGAAATTATTTCTTTCTTCAGAATGCGTTTTACTTTAAGAACTACCTTCTTTTACTGTACTGTTAATCTCTAAAAATTCTGTTTTTCAACTCTGAATTTATTAACTGAAATAATCACAGAATAACAGTACATCATACTTCTATCTGTGATATAATAATTAATTTAAAAAAATTACACTAGGCGTCTGCGTTGAACAATTACTTAAACAATCAACGCAGACGACCCGTGGATTAATATCAGAGTACCTTAGACCGACTGTCCATCGGTCTTGGCGTATGTTTAGGCAATCGTAAATTCGCCTTGATTACTCGTGTTCGCAGTTCATGAATTTTCACTGTATAGTAAGATAGTTGTTGCGACAGTATGCTTACATAATTATTTAATAACAAAAAAGAACCAGAATGATCTGAAAGCACCCTGTCAATTATGTTGTCCTTCTACATTAGTGGATCAGGAATGGAAATCATCGTATTATACCTGGACTATGGCGAAATGAAACAAGTATTTTAGAAAGTGGCAATAATGGTCCGCATAGAGCAACAAGATCAGCATACCAGCAACGTGACACATTGGCTGCTTACTTCCTTACTCCAGAAGGGCATGTTCCATGGCAGCACGATTATGTACGACGAGGGTTCAATGCTGAATATGTCGATACCTAAATGAACCCCTGAAAAGTATTGCACTAAAATTGTAAATGAAAGTGAATTGAGTTTAGCAATTAATTGTTTTATAATTTTATATTTACATAATCTTTTAATTACATAATATAAGAATAAACATGTAAAAGTAAACTAACTAAACTAAATGTATTTATTATAAATTAAAGATGATTTTTTTGAAAATATCAAATCAACAATTTGTTGTTTTAATAAATCTTTTGTTTCCTTGGACTTTTTTGTTTAATTCTGCAGTGATACATTTGCAAAATAGTTCATTAGCATCGGCATCGTTTTTCTTCTCCTGGGTATTGCTTAAATGATTTGTAATGGCTCGAAAACTTGCATCTAGATCAGGGGTCGCCAAACTTTTTTGATCATCGATCCCTATATAATTTTTCGAAATCTCCATCGACCCCCATAAAAGTAATTTTCAGTTAATTAAAATAAAACTATCTATTAGGTATTAGGTACTGTGTTTGTACATATATTTTATGATTTTAAACATTTATTAAAGTAATATATTGGGTTCGAAATTGGTCAATTTTAATCTTAAATCCCCTCGAAACTCTACATTTAATATTTCTGTACTTAGTTAAGATTGAATTTACGTGACTGAAACGGGCTTCAACCATATAGGAACTTGGAAACGCCAGCATAAATGGCTGAGCTATTTCGTAAAGTTTTACATATTTTTGCATTACATTTATATTTGTTCAAAATTTGCTTATTGTTAATTTTTTAAGAAGTGTCGTTGCTTCAAGATCCGATAATAATTCAGCAAGCTCATCTTGCAGGTTGATGTCCACGTTTTCAATTTGAGCGCAAAATGGCGCAATAATCCATTCAGGGATGTCAATGTTTTCCAAATCAACAAAGCACAGTTTAAAATCATCGCTTAATTTTTGAAGATGAATTGTATATATTTATAGTCTTCCTCTTTTATTTCTAATTGCAGCATATTTGAAAAATACTGATAATCCTTACGTAGCAATAAAGATCTAAATAAATTTAATTTTACTTGGAAGCTTAACAGTATTGTCCGAGCTTGGATAATTGTTACATCTTTTCCTTACAGCTTTGTTTGGACGTCATTAAATTTTCCAAATAAGTCCGCTAAATAAAAAATATGGTTCTTATTATTTTGGAGTTCATCACTCAGAACAGGATTTATTTCGCTGAGAAATTCTGTCGTGGAGTCAAATAACTCAACGAGCCGTTGCAAGCATACACCTTTAGACAACCATCTAACTTCGGTGTGCAGAAGTAATTGGTTAAATACCTCGTCGTTTTCCTCATAAAGTTTGGAAAATAATCTTGATTTAAGAGGTTGGGCTTTAATTTGATTGATATACTTAATACAAAACTGTAAAGCTTTATGTAACTCTGGACTCAGATATTTTGCTACTAAGTTGTTTCTATGCAACACACAATGAATAGTAGGTATACCGGGAAATGTAGCAAAACCTCGGTAACACCCTACCTATAGCCCCTATATTTAAATATAGGGGATATAGCTCTACCTACAGTGGCTTTATACAAGACAGTGTGGCCATAGGGATGTCTTCGCCGCTATTGGTCGACGAGAATATCCGCCATTAACAGGCAAAATATTTAGTTACTTCTAAATTGTTCTCAAAGAGGTTGGTAGAACCTGTTCATTTGGTTATGGAAGAAAATAAAACCTTTCAAATCTGACAATTGTAAATTGTCAATGTCAAATAATTCATTAGCGTCGCAAGCGGGTGAAATTTTATCATCTATTGCCCTGAAAAACTAATATCCTGCGCAGTATTTAAATGTGACAATTTAGAATTGTGCTATTGTTGTACCTAATAGCACAAGATGCGTTCGACTTGGAATGTATGATAAAGAGATTACATCGGTGCTACGATGAATGGGGCTTTAGCGTAAGTTTAGAGAAAACGGAGTATCTATTTAGTAATCAACTCTGAAGCACAATATGAAGTCTTAATAAATTAAGATGTCGCAGTAAGACAAGTAGAAAGGTTTAAATACATACCTCGGTGCTACAATACAATCGATGAAAAAGGTTTGGGAACAGAAGAGATCAAAACTCGAATAGTACAAAGTAATAAGATAATGGGGTGCTTGAAATCAATTTCATGGAACAATACTATCTCTAACAAAAACAAAAAAAGAATAGGTGAAGTAATGGTAGAGTCGATGCTATGTTATGGCAGTGAGGTATGGACTGTAACAGCGGAAAAGAAACGGAGACTAGACACAGTTCAAATGGACGAAAAAGCGGAAAGGTATCGAGACGAGATAGAGTGACGAACGAGGAAATAATACGCAGAATGGAGGCACCAGAATGAGTTCTGGACAGAACTGAACGGAAAGCGTTAAACTGGTTTGGTCATCTGATGAGAATGGAGGAGACGACGATTTGGCCTATGACGATCTTTAAATGGTCGTCGTCGGGTAAGAAAAAAAGAGGTAGACCACACAAACCGTGGAATGAGGGTATTCGGAGAGCCATGGAGGAGAGGAACCTGGAAGAAGACCAAGCACAGGACAGGGAGGTTTGGAGACAGGGAACAGGAAGACGGCATTTAGCTGTATTGTAAACTATCATAACTGACCCCGGTTGTAAACTTCATGCAACACCTTAAAGCACCACGAACGAACGCCAATGAAAAATGTCAAACGTTCAAACATAACACTGCACGTGCAGCAAACATCAACTAGTTAAAATAACTAGCGCCAAAATAATGACCACTCAAAAACGTTCGATTATTTCTAAAGACACTGTATATCTCTACGCTCAAATTTGCCTGAAAATTGCAGCCAACAATCGTATGGCCACACTGTCTTGTATATAGTCACTGTAGCCCTACCTACAGTGGCTATATACAAGACAGTGTGGCCATAGGGATGTCTTCGCCGCTATTGGTCGACGCGAATATCCGCCATTAACAGGCAAAATATTTAGTTACTTTTAAGTTGTTCTCAAAGAGGTTGGTAGAACCTGTTCATTTGGTTATGGAAGAAAATAAAACCTTTCAAATCTGACAATTGTAAATTGTCAGTGTCAAATAATTCATTAGCGTCACAAGCGGGTCAAATTTTATCATCTATTGCCCTGAAAAACTAATATTCTGCACAGTATTTAAATGTGACAATTTATAATTATGCTATTGTTGTAATAGCACAAGATGCGTTCGACTTGGAATATATAATAACGCGATTACATCGATGCTACGATAAATGGGGCCTTAGCATAAGTTTAGAGGAAACGGAGTATTTAGTAGTCAACTCGAAAGCACAATATGAAGTCTTAATAAATGAAGATGTCGCAGTAAGACAAGTGCTGCAATAAAATCGATGGAAAAGGTTTGGGAACAGAAGAGATCAGAACTCGAATAGTACAAAGTACCTACTTAAAATCAATTTGATGGGACAATACTACCTCTAACAAAAACAAAAAAAGAAAAGGTAAAGTAATGGTAGAGTCGGTGCTATGTTATGGCAGTGAGGTATGGACTGTAACAGCGGAAATTAAACGAAGACCAAACACAGTTCAAATGGACGAAAAAGCGCAAAGGTATCAAGACGAGATAGAGTGACGAACGAGGAAATAAGAGGCAGAATGGAGGCACCAGAATCAGTTGTGGACAGAATTGGAGAATGGAGGAGACGACGTGGCTTATGAAGATCTTTAAATGGTCGCCGCCGGTTAAGAAAAAAAGAGGTAGACCACGCAAACCGTGGAATGAGGGTATTCGGAGAGCCATGGAGGAACCTGGAAGAAGACCAAGCACAAAACAGGGAGGTTTGGAGACAGGGAACAGGAAGACGGCATTTACCTGTATTGTAAACTAGCATAACTGAAACCGGTTGTAAACTTCATGTAACACCTTAAAGCACTACGAACGAACGCCAATGAGAAATGTCAATGTCCAAAAATAACACTGCACGTGTAACTAACATCAACTAGTTAAAATAACTAGCGCCAAAATAATGACCACTCAAAAACGTTCGATTATTTCGAAAGGCACTGTATATCTCTACGCTCAAATTTGTCTGTTAATGGCGGCCAACAATCGTATGGCCACACTGTCTTGTATATAGTCACTGTAGCCCTACCCAGAGCCAGTAGATATAAGCTGCTTTCCTTTCGCGTGCATCAAACCCCGACGGCTAGAAGCCCGAGTCGCTCGGTGCTGCTCGTGAATGGAACGCGATTTAGCGGCATAGCGCACATCTAGCGCGCGCCAAAAGTTTTAAACAGTCACATAACCTTAAAACGTTATTTTGAGAAATTTTTGTTTGGTGCTGAACAGTAACAAAAACTGGTTGAAATTCATTTTTATTTTTTATTATAACCAAAAATATTCCAACACTTTAAGAACTTATAGTATACTGAAAAATTAAATCTATGCACCCACTATTTTACTACAATATCACAAGTGAATTGTCTTCTTCTATCAGTCTTTGTTTTCCTAATAGCAACTGCTTTTGAAAATGAAACAAATTTAGATGTAGGAATGGTAAGCGTTTAATAAAATGTTTAATTAATAACTTAGTTATATAAAATTTAACAAATTCAAAATCCTAACAATTACAAAAAAATTAACATTCCTATAGCTAAAAGTTCTGTTCATGCGCAAAGATGAGGCTTTATTCCAATGATGACATTTTTTCTTCAAAAAATTTAGCATAGCACCTAAAACCAGGGAGAAGTTGCACCTAACCTCAAATGATTTCGCCTTCGCGCCTTTTAAAAATTAAAAGTATGGCATGCTGGCTGGCTGTGGCTTCGCGCCCCGACCAACGAGCTGGTCCTTGAGAGGAAAGGGGAAATAAGCCCAGAGCGACTCCGAGGTTAAACGCCCTTGTGAAAGGAACGAGGTGCGCGAGAGTTTGGAGCCGCTCCGAGCTGCTCCCATGGATGAAAGGAAAGCGCCTATAGAGAGTACCGCCACGTCCGCCATGTTTGTTCCTTTGTCATATGCGTCACTTTGAGGTTGTGTAACACAATTCCGTCAACGTGACATTTATTGGCAATCCGAAATTTTACTTAAAATTGGCAAGACTGTAAGTCTATGTCAAATTTGAGGTTAGTAGGTTAGGTTTTGTTTGTTATTTGACACAAACTGATGGAAAACATAACCTGATAACCTCGAATTTGACATAGACTTACAGTCTTGCCAATTTCAAGTAAAAATTTAGACATAACTCAATCAGCCATTGCTGATGGGAACAAAAATGGCGGCGATGGCGGCATTTTCACGGATCAAAGAATGGCGGTACTCTCTATATCTACTGGCTCTGGCCCTACCTATAGCCCCTCTATTTACAAATAGTAGCGACAACCTTTGATGTTGCCGCTGGGGCAAAATCACGTTGGTATCCCTTAAGTCTCTAGCATATTTAAAAATTGCCAAGGAAATTGTATAATTAATTAAAATGTGACATTGACATTTGTCGTGATTTTATTCATTTTTCTCTTCGGGGGCAAATTCTAAGTCGAGGACGTGGAAATACCACGGTGTTGTATCGATAAGTGTAAAAATAGTAGCAGAAAAGGATTTCAGGTACTCAGATTAGTTATTTTTTCGCTGTTTACACTGAAATTTACCGTTTAGTAACGTTTTGTATTTTCATGTTTGCATCAGGTTTGCCCCAGGATGTCGCTACTATTTGTAAATAGAGGGGCTATAGCCCTACCTAGAGTTCCGCCCTACCATAGCAGGTGCGCCATCTGTGGCTACTGCTATTATATTTTCAAGCGGAATATCATATTTATTTAAAAATTCTTGTAAACATCTAAAAATTGTCACTCCTTTTCCATCAGTTTCAAGATATTTAGGAAATAAAAATTCATCAATGACTTGTCCTTTCATTTTACTGAAATATCTAACGTACACCATAAGAATAGCAGAAACGCCAAAAACAGATTCATCAAGTTGAATAGAGAACTTGCAATTTAGCTCCGAAACTACCGTATTTTCTATTTCTTCTGCCATTTCGTCAATACGCCGTTTTACAGAATTTGCACTTAACGGCAAGGACTTTAAAACATTAACGGAGTCTTTTTTCATTACATCCTCAATGACGTCTTTAATTGCAGGTATAACAATTTCTTCAGCGAGTATGTGTGGTTTTCCTCTCTTTGCTATATTAAGCGAAATCTTGTACGAAGCTATTAATCCTCCTTCAGTTTCAACTTCAGTAGACTGCTTCATAAAACTTTTTATAGTTGGTCGACATGTGAATTTATCTTTAAGTTTTTTGAAAAATTCAAGTTCTTTATTTTTTTTATCTGAGTGAACCCTTTTAAGATGATCTTTCATTTTTGACGGTTTCATGTAGTAATTTCCAAAAGTTTTTTAGCATAGAAGACACATAGGAATCGTTTCATTTGTCGGTGAACAAATAAATCCAAATTTCAAATAATCCAATGAATAATACCGACATTTCTTTTTAGAAACTGAAGCTGCCATTTTTTATTTTAGGGTTCTATAAATAAGTTAAAAATAAGTTGGTATACTATTAATGCGTACCTTCTTTTTTACATGTATTGATAATTAAAATTCATATCTAAACTAAACGAATAGTTTTATAGAAACTATAACTAATTATCCAATACTATAAAAGTAGTAATAATGACACTGCAAATATTTAACACTGTTCATAAGCAAAGATAGCTGAAACTGCGTTTATAGGATCAACGCTCGTGACATTTGGACACGGGCACATATGCATATGACTCATAAGCCAGAAGTGCAGAGTTCGCGCCGCTGCGCGCTGGTACGTAAATACTTGTTTCACCCGAATAAATATACGTTTATTAATTTATTTTCTATAAAGAAACTTATATTAAGTCAATTATAAAAACATTCACAAATTTTACATACGCAGTTAGGTATGTGTGATTTGCGTATTAAGAATTGTTTTTCGTTCAACCCCCTGCCTCTGATCGACCCTTACTTTTGTTAAATAGACCCCTGGGGGTCTATATAGACCACTTTGGCGACCTCTGATCTAGATAGTCCGACTTCTTTGCCGATGCCGCATTCCATCTATCGTGGCAAGTCTTTGGAATCTCCCGTGCTCCGGATGGTGTAACACTTTCTGAATCATCTGGTGTCGTACTTAAAGCCGGTGAAGTGAGTGGGGTATTCGAAGCAGTTGTGTTTGGTATATTTATTTCAAGCTGGCGCTAGCAGCAAGGGGCAAACGTTCACTTCTAACATTAGTTAGTCTCCTTTAAAAAATTGGTACGTTAAACATATTATACAAACCAAAAACAAAATTATTACTTTCTAGTGGTGATATGTTTTTACAGGAACTCCATTTGGTGAAATAACACCCATATGGGCCGATTGTCGCCTTGGCTGCCAGTCGGATAACCTGCTTGCATTTTTTTGTTCTCTCTGGTCCATCGCTCCCTTAATCCTTGCCATCTATTCTGACATGTGGCTACTGAAAATATTAACAAAAATATGTAAATATTTAGATTGCAAACAAGGGTGGGTACTACATTAATATAATTCATACCTGGTGTATTCATTACAGCAGCAATTTCTGCTCATGAGTTATCCTTCATTAGCCGATCTTTGTAATTTTGGTTGCTTTTGTCGTACAAGTGTTCGTATCTTCGCACGAGGTCAACTAACATTTCATCAGTGTCCGTGTACTTCACGGCTATTATGTCATTTTTAGTACTATTATCTTCTCCATCTTCTCTTATATAATAATTGCCTTCTTCCATAATGCTGTAATCCACGGTTATTATTTCATTTTCAGTACTATTATCTTCTCCATCGTCTCTTGTATAATAATTGCGTTCTTCCATAATGCTGTAATCTTCTTCGTCCAACTCGGACTCCATATTTTTAATAAATTTTTAAACCCACAAAGAGCACAACACTGAACCTGAGTAAATCGACCGAACCACGAACACAACGGAAATTGGAGGTTATAATATGAAATGCGCGAATTATTTTGATTGGTTAAGCATAAGCAATGCTACATTAAAATCCAACCTTATGGAAATTTCCAACTTTATGTTTTATGGTTTATGTTTTACGTGAGCATTGTGTAAAGCCTTAAAAGATTGTAGTAGCTGAAATTTTATGTTTAGTTTTTACGATTTATGTGTTATGCGTTGTTTTACGTAAACCCATTGTGTAACGAGCTAAACTCTTTAAAATGATACCCTCCCGTAAAAATTTATCGTTACTAGTCACGAGACTTTATCGTTAACGGGAAATTTAACGTCGAAGTGCTCAAACTCTATTATCTTGATGGACAAGCTTCCTATAATCCTCATGCAAGTCGCTTACTTTTAGATTCCTTTTGATTTTCTTTTTACGAAGAAATTCCTCTTTGTCCAGACGGCGAACAAATTTGATAATAATACCTCGAGTTTGAGGTCTCGCTTCTTCCCCAGCCGATGGCATACGTCAATCATCTGGCTTTCCAGATTAAAACCTATCGCATTTCCGACAGCTTGTACCACGGAAATAATATTTTCCGTTGGAGCTTCCGGAACACCATCAATTCCTAAACAGTTTCTTCTTGAATATTGCTCCATGTCAGTAACAAGTGACTTCAGCTCCTCATTTTCTTTTTGCAACTTTGTATTGTGCGTCTGAAGATCTTAGATTTTCTTCATACACGCTGCCACGAATGCTTCTTGGCTTTTCACGCTCTTGTTTACATCATCGATTTTTTCATGGCATAGATTTATGGAGGCTGCGGCTTCAGTATGAAAGTCCACTAATACCTGTAGCTGAGTAATAATTTGCCAAAACGCCGATTTTTTATGTCCACCATGTTGGTCAGGGTATCAACATTTTCCCCGTTTGCATTATCCACACTATCAACCAACACACCATCAATTGTAATTCTAAGATTGCGTTCAGTGCTGCGTGATTTGGGCATCGTGATTTATTTATTGACTTTCCGCGGTACTTGCTGTTTTTGTTAAACATGGCAACGTCGCTTTTTCTGGTACTGCAAAGCTGGTATGTGTTTGACCTTCACTACTCCTAACCTATATTATTCTATTTATTGCTCTATTATGCTTTGTCTTCGTTCCTCACTCCTCTCTTTACATCCTCTCTGTAGTCTGGTAGTCCTTTTGAACTAGTGGTGTACAGATTCGATTTTTTGACGGATCGGGGATCCTTTAAAAAACCGGATCCGGATTTGAACATAGGAACCGGATTCGGATATAGGGTCCGGATCTAAATCTAGGGTTCGGATCTCAGATCCGGATCCGATATTCGGATCATATAATACTGTATAAGTTATGGGCATACAAAAAAAAGGAAAAAGTAGTATGTATGTGCACCACAAAATATTAAAATTTTTTATTAAGCAATATAAAACAAATACATTTATTACATTTTAAGTTTTAAGTGGACGCGGACACAATATTTAAACTTTGGAGCATTCTTATTTTCATATAAAAATACTAAATGTATATATATTCTGAAGAAAGGCAACTTCTCTTTGCACGAACAATATTTCCTGCTGTCGAAAACACTGTTTCAGAAGGTGTGGAGGTCTCCTGAATACCGAGGAATTTTCCCGCTAGGTTTATTAATCTTGGGTATTTTTTACATTTGCTTCCCCCCATTTTAGTGGACATCTATTTTTGTCGAGATCTTGCTCTTGAACCTGACGGTTTCGGGAATAGGAAATCCAATACACTTGAGCTTTCCGCATCCGCATTTCCTTCTTCGCTCGGATCGTCAAATATTTCTACTAATGTCTGTTCCAGATATCTAATTGCAATATTTTTCATATTTTCAGGCAAAGTGCTTTTAAATCTAGGATCAAAGAATGAAGACGTGTCAAAAATTGTTAAATCTGCAATATCTGCATCTTCTTTAACCAACAGGAATCTTGTATTTATTTCTTCGGTAACAGTGGTTTTAAAAAGATTTATAGGTTTGCATAGTAAATAATCTTCACATATAACTGAGAAATTTGTCACTAAAGAAGCCATAAGAGGTTTTGCCATCGACAGTGTTACATATTCTTCGGCTGAGAGTAATGGAGTAGCTTTTTGAAAGGGTTCAAGTATCGTAACAAATTTTTCCATAGTAGTCCAACTGTCTTCATTTAGGCTTAAATTCGCACCAGTTCTAGCTAAAGTAACTGTTCTATCTGTTAAAACGGCATTGATAGCCTGCCTCTGTTCCACCAAATGCCTAAACATGTAGAACGTGGAGTTCCATCGTGTATTATTTCTCTGTATGAGTTTATGTTGGAAAGAAGTAAATTAAGTTGTTGCTGCCTCCTCTTCAAAACTTCGGTGGCAACATTTGAATGGTGAAAATGTGCTACTATACTACTCCCTATTTTGATAATTGTTTTAATTATGGTAGAAGAGCTCAATCTTCGATTTACACATAATTGCAACGTATGCGTAAAACAAGGGATACTTTCACCAACAATATCTCTATTTCTTGTAATGGCACTTGTTATATTACTAGCATGTGAACCACAGCACATATTTTTCCTGTAAGATCCCAATTAGTTATTGCACTTTCTATCTTTGATATTAAATTTTCAGCTGTGTGACGCTCCGGCATTTCTTGCGTGACTAAAGTAAGCGCAACGTGTTGCCAATCAGTGGTAATGCAATTTGCCGTAACTGTAGAGTAAGATTTTGAAGATCTAGATAACCAAGTATCTGCAGTAAACGCTACAAATTGACTTTTACTCAATATGTTCATCACGTTTTTTGTAATATTTTCATACTTCAAGTGCAAACGTCGGGTGATAGTAGGTCTACTGGGCATAACGTAATTCGGTGCCAAATACTTCATTAGTGCACGAAATCCTTCATTTTCCGCAAAGCTTAGGGGAAGCATATCATTTGCGACCATTGTGGTAATTTTTTGGGTAATATGTTCAGCTCTTCTAGCATCTTCCTTTCTTGAAAAAAAAATGACTCGTAATTTTGGGCTGAGCAGTCTCTGATGAGGATGTCGAGCATAATGACGTGGCAGAACCAGGAGGTAATGGTAATGATTTAGTAGACGTAGAAGTACTAGGAGGAGTAGAAACATTTGAAATGACCGACTCGTTATCTCCCACCTCGCTTTCTTCGTCTGAGATTGTTTCGAGCCTGAAATTCATTGGCTTACTTTAATTAACATTTCAACAAATTCAAATTTAAATTCGCTGTAAATAGGAAATTAGCTATCCTATACTCATATACTATACTATAGTACCTAACCTACACATCCCAGAGCTCAATAAATTTTTAATAGCCAACTTTTACAATCTGAAAGTCCTCCAGGCAGAAACGCATTTTCGCTAAATGTATAGACATGTTTGTTTTTAGGCACCATATTGTATCAAGAAAATCACTAGAACAGAGGGTGTTCTATTTATGTCAATGAAGTTACGGCAAATTTAAATTTGAATTTTTTATTTTTGAGTATTAAAAATTCCAACCGAACAACATTCAACTGAAAAACCTACTTATTCTTTTCTAATATTTTTTTTCACTTAGTATGTAATGTGGTAATTAATTAGTGATATCTAATCTTACATATTTTTTGTCAATGAAATTACAGTCAGCATAATTTTTATTTTGAAAATCTACACAAAAGCATTTTGCTTTTGCCAATGAATATCTTGGCAATGCCGCAACAAGTTTAAAAATTTGAAACCTGATCGTTTGTTGCGACAAAATGAAAATATTTCTAAAAAGTGTTCCATGTAAAATAAAATAAGGGGTTTGTTTCCGTTTAAACTATTTACGTGTTTACAATACAAACATATTTTGAAAATTGGTAAAACAAATCAAGGGAGGCTAAATAATGCAAAACTCTCGTGTTTACGTTTGCGTGTTTACCTTTGCTTTTTTTGTCTTTCATCCTCCTTATGAAAAGATCTAATATGTTTCCAGAGAACCCCAGTGCTTCCACCACTTTTAAATTTTCTCTTGCAGATGGCACACGTAGCAATTCGGAGTGTTGAATTTTTCTTGAAATATTTCCAAATACTACTCATCTGAAAAAAATTAAAAATCAAACTCCCTAAAATATTTCCAGCAGGTGTGAAATGAATTTCATAACGTACATACTACATAAGTACATATATACATACAGGGTGATTCAAAACGCTAGTTTACGAGATACAGGGTATATTCAAATTGACATTCTATTTACGATTTTTTTAAATAAATATCCGGGGGTTTTTTGAAGCGAGAAATCATAATTTGATAATAATTTTCATGTAGCACCTAGAGGGCACTACTCACGCTATTAATATGTATTTTATTTTTGTCTAATTTTTTTGACAGGTGCACATAGCTAACAACGCGATAGATGACCGTTTTCGAGAAATTTGAAAATTTCTGCATCGAAGCAGGTTACCGAGACCGTGTCCCTGCGGCACTGGATGAAGTTGCTGAGAATTTTACAAAAACTAAGTATGTAACAGATCCTAATTTAAAAAAAGTTTTGTTACCATAAAAGTTTACGTATCCGGATCTCGGATCTTTAATCCATATTTTGGTTCTTAGATTCGGATTTCGGATCCGAGTATTATATCCGGATCGATCCGGATGCGGATTGTGCACGTTGAAAAATTTGGATAAGATCCGGATCTGATTCGGATTGAAAAAGGATCTGGATCTGCTGTACAGCAAGCACTATTATGAACTTCTTGAATGATTTCACTTTGATATCACTCTCAGAATACTTTAATTTGCTCACACAAATAAACACCAGCACACCCTTGTACAGTTGACAGTGACTGTTCATTATTACTATTCGAGTATGCGCTGTCTTAGTGGATAGACGTGTGCGAGCAGTCGTGGCGCAGTTGATTTGTAGAGAAGAGAAGTTACAAGTTCCGTTTGTGCACAAAAATGGTTTTAACGCAGAGCCAAAGGAAGGAGTATCAAGAGCTAATCACCGAAACTGTAAATCTCTTATTTCAAGATAACGCATTTTTAACCATGGTTACCAATAAACTCTCTGAAGCTTTACTGGACAATCTCAATAAAGCGCTTGAGGAGCAGAATGGACGTATAGCTAAGTTGACTTCTGAAGTTGCTAATCTTACCAAGGATAAGAGCGCATTGCAAGATAAGGTTGATGATCTGGAACAATACTCTCGTCGTAACAGTATTAGAATTTTAGGTATAAAAGAATCCAGGGACGAGCGGAATGTAGAAGAAAAGGTCTTGCATTTATTTAACGATACCATGGGTTTGGAGGTTGCTGATAAAGATATCGACCGTTGCCATCGTGTCGGTGGTGTAAATATTGGGAAAAACAGAGCGGTGATAGTAAAATTTGTATCGTATAAAACCCGCTATCTTATTTTTCAAAACAAAAGGAAGCTAAAAGGTAGTGGTGTGGTTATTACCGAAGATCTGACTGCTGCCAGATATAAAAAGTATAAAACTGCTATCAAGCAATATGGAGTGAGGAATGTGTGGACACATGACGGAAGAATATTATTTGTGCAGAATGATAGGAAGCAAATTTATTTAGGCACTAATATTAATATTAAATGATAATTTAAACGCACAATTAAAATTGCTTTATTTACAAAGATATTTGATTTTGCTTTGCACATGAATTCGCTTTTTATTATCCTGTTATAACTAGAAATTACATTTTAAGTAACGCTTATTTTATTTAATTAACACTGTTACTTTTTTTTTTGGATTTTGTGGGACTTGCTCTAGTTTCTTAAATTAATTAACTAATCGAGCTTGATCATGTAAGAAATACGTCACGACTACGTTCGTAGCGATCCACTTATTTGTTCTGCATTAAACACAAAAGTTTTTAAAGTAGATTTACATAAGAACTAATTGCATGTCAAACTACGATATTTCAATTGCGCAACTTAATATTAGATCTTTAATAAGTCACATTGATTTTGTTAGGGAAATTATATTTCAGTATTCTTTTAGCATTGTTGCAGTTACTGAGACATGGCTATCAGCTACCATATTAGATGAAGCAGTAAGAATTGATGGATATACTCTATTACGTCGAGACAGAATTGGTATGAGAGGAGGTGGAGTGGCATTTTATGTAAAAAACAACTTTCAACATAAACTTGTTAATATCGAAATTGACGTATCAGAACAATTATGGATTGAAATCAAGGTAGTGAGAAAGGTAATCGTATTAGGGGTTGGTTACCGGCCTGAATGGGTCAATATAAAAGACTTTTTTGAAGAAGTTGAGAAATCTTTAACTGGCGTGATACCGCGTTGTGATGATGTGATACTTACAGGAGATTTTAATATTGATTTACTCACCTTTAATAGCTCTAGAGCAGTTTATTTCTCTAATTTTATCGATTTGTTTAATCTTCATCAGATTATTAACAGTCCAACGCGTATAACACCCACATCTAGTACTTTGCTAGATATTTTTGCCGTTTCAAATAAAGATTCAGTTATGGATGTGGGTGTTATACCAACTCATGGAATTTCAGACCACTCACTTATATTTTGCAAAATTAAAGTCGAGTCAGTGTCAACTTTGGCTCATACACGTACATACCGTGATTTCAAAAATTTTGATGTTGATAAATATCAAACAGATCTTGAAGCTTTACCTTGGAACATAATTTTTAATATAAATAACATTGATGATAAGTTAACATTTTTAAATGAAAACTTACTTCAATTATTAAATGTACATGCTCCTGTTAAAACGGCTAGATTATCTAAACGTCCTTCTCCTTGGTTAACTGAAAATATTAAGCTTATGCAAAAGTTGCGTGACAATGCCTTGGCGAGGTTCAAGCGCACAAAGCTTGTCCATCACTGGAATTACTATAAGTTATTAAGGAATTTCACCACAAATGCTATAAGAAGGGAAAAGAAGGCCTATTTAGAATATCGCATTCGAAATTGTAATCATCAGCTCCTGTGGAAAAATCTTAAAGATCTTAATATTTATAACGTAAAACAAAAGCCAAACTTACCTATTAATTTACAAGATGTAAATAAAATAAATCATTATTTTATAGAGTCGATAAGGGAAATAACTAGAAACCCTGATCAAAATACGATTGATTATTATAAGAGCAACTGTAAGGTAGAACAAAATTCGCGTTTTTCCTTCACATTGGTATTAAATGAGGAAGTAGCAAAGGTAATTAAATCTATTACATCCAGATCCGTAGGCTACGACGACATAAGTATACAACTAATTAAATTAAGCTGTCCTTTCCTTATCAAATATATAACACATATTATTAATTTCTGTCTAGAACAAAGTGTTTTTCCGACATGCTGGAAAACAGCGTGTGTTGTACCCTTGCCGAAAGTAAAGAATCCGGTTAGTTTTATAGACGTAAGGCCTATAAGTATATTACCTGCTCTTTCCAAAATCCTGGAAAAAATTGTTAATCTACAACTTAGTAATTTCTTAAATGATCATGCGCTGCTTCCACAAACACAGTCAGGATTTCGTAAGGGTTTCAGTTGTAGTACCGCATTATCACACATAACTGATGACATACTAACTGCTATAGATAATTAACTTGTTAACTTGTTATTATTAAACTGAGAAGCAAGAAAATGGAGATATATTTTAGGAGGACGAGATATATATCATTTGACTCAGCTTGCAGAGTAGATTCCAAAAATATATAGAAACCGGAAATCGGATTTCTTTTCCGAGGTCGACTTCCGGTCAATTTTTTTTTAACTTTTAACTTTTTCCTTTATAGCTCCTGCAGTTTTTGAGATAATTAGCTCAAATTTGGAATACAGGTTACGCTGCAGGGCTTACATCATTGAGCATATCAAATGGTTGTGAGAATCTACAGGGAGATATTTTTTCAGGGGTCATGCTTCCTTTTCTCCCCCTGAACTTTTTTGCGGTGCGTCGCTGTTAGATTCTAAAATACAAATTGAGTTTTCTGTTTTGTTTAGAATCTTTTTGTTCTCTTGCAGTTTTTTCGTATCTGCAACCGTTATCGAGAAAAAAAAGTATAAAAACGATTTTCTGTAATTTGCTAGACGAAATTTAAATTTTTAAAATGGTTTTAAACGTTAATTATGTGCTAATAAGTACACGGTAACAATTTATAGATTAGTTCAAGCACATCAGTTTTAAGTCATTATAATTTTTACCGCTACAATAACTTTACAACACATACGAGGGCTGTTCAACATGTTATCTACTTGAAATAAAAATGAATTTAATGAAATTAAATATTTTTTGCCACTTGTTATTATTAACTGAGAAGCAAGAAAATGGAGATATATTTTAGGAGGACGAGATATATATCATTCGACTCAGCTTGAAGAGTAGATTCCAAAAATATATAGAAACCGGAAATCGGATTTCTTTTCCGAGGTCGACTTCCGGTCAATTTTTTTTTTCATCTCGTATTAAATTCTTAATGTCCAATTATTGGCTCCCCTAATTATTTTAGAGCTAAAGTGTAAATACATTTTTTGCAGAGAAAAAAATACTGCATCTATTCATACTGTTGCTAACCATTTTTCATTTTCCATAACCGAAGGAATGCAAAAAATAAAACTAGCATTTAAAAAAAAATAAAACTAGCATTTTTACAAAAATCAGTGATGCCATGGAATTATTGAAACAAGCCAACGCCAACGCAAGTGCGTGCGGGGTGATCATCCAGTCACTGCCGTCAAAATATTGAACGTAATGTCGCTTTTATAAACATTAGTCGTCTGTAATGAGTTTAAATGTGAACTCGGGCAAGCGGATCATCAGTGCGTAAAAGCGAAGGCCAGTATTTAGTTGAAGAAGCATGAATTAACTTTAATGGTGATCGGCAATTAAGTTTGAGAAAGAATAAAATATGTGCTGTGTTCTTAAAAGCGGTTATCGTTCGTAAATTTTATTTCCCGAAATAGGTGCAGTGCTGAGTTACGGTAAGTAGTTCCTTAGATATTTTGAATTTGTGTAATTAACGAGGTTAGTTTTAGTCAACAACGATAAGTGCAACTTTTGTAAATATAAACCATCCACGTGCTCAGAAGTGTTACACCCGTATTCATAGTCGTTCGCCAGCGACTCGTCGGCGAAACGCCGGAGTTTTGCCACGCCCTTTACTAGAATTAACATTGCATAGTCGCTCGCGCATGCAGCGCGTCGCCAGCGCTCCGCCGAAAACCATAGTAACGCGCATCCTTGGTTTTACCGGCGAGCGACTATGCAAGGTTTATTCTCGTAAGGGGCGTGGCAAAACTCCGGCGTTTCGCCGGCGAGTCGCTGGCGAACGACTATGAATACGGGTGTTAGTGTTTTTAGCCGTTCTTTTTCACACAGAGACTCAACTAGAACGTAAAAAACATATAAATATTCTTATCTCTGCAGCTAACCCATAAATTTCTAAATAGGTCAGTTTTTCAAAATACATTTCAGTATTATTTATCTTTTCGATTTGTATAAGAAACAAACGTCAATCTATTGATATAGATGTTTTCATTCAGGAGCCATGCAAAATTTTAAAAGTTGTTTAAAGTGGAATCATTACGAAGTAAAGTGAAGTTTAAACTAAAATAACAAATACAAGAAATAGTCAAAGTAATGACGCGCATGTATTTCTTTGTGGACATTGTCCGATTATAGTGTGACATCATATGTTATGAATGGAATAACTCCTTACGTAATTGGCCAAGAAGAGTTTTTTAGATATGTAGAAAATAATTTTATCGAAAATGTAAACTAAATATTTCTTCAATTAACGAGTACATTTTTATATTTACTAACGCGTAAATGAAACTTTTTCTTACAAACAAAATATAATTTCACAAAAAAAAACAGACCGGTCATGATCAAATTTGTTTATACCAAAATATTAAAATAATAAATGTGAATAGAATGCAAAATATTTATTAAACTTTCGATAACATCAGCATTGATTTGCAGAAGCAAACTCTTGCTAAGTTTATCGAGAGTTTACTGTTCCATAAAAATTGAATTCCATCGTCAACGTTTTCAAACAATGTTTGTTTTCCTGCAGCAAAAATGAAGTGGAGTAAGACAAATGAAGACTCTTTACGTAGTCTCATCAAACTATATTCCAGCGAAGAAGAAATCATTTTGGCCTTGTAATAAATTAACAGTTCTTGTGTTGTTGGACTTCTCTAAGGCGTTTGATACGTTAAACCATAAAATGTTGTTAGCCATTTTACATTTTCTTGGACTTGGAGAGGGTGCGATTACTTTTTTCAGTAATTATTTGTCGGGAAGATCTCAGTTAGTCAAATTAGATAACCAAATTTCTGATGTAAGTAGTGTGACCACTGGTGTACCTCAGGGATCGATACTTGGTCCGCTACTTTATATACTGTATACGTCAAATCTCTACTATAATATATATTCATGTAAATATCATTTTTACGCGGACGATACACAGATCTTCTACTCTTTCGAATCAAAGGAAATTGCGAATGCCAATAATCTAGTCAATGCTGATTTACAAAGTTTAATCGACACCGCTGAAAAGCATTGCCTTACAATAAACCCTTCCAAATCTCAGGTTATGCTATTTGGAAGACGTAAAGCTCGCGCAGCTGCTATAGACCAATTAAATATAGTAATCAAAAATACTAAGCTCCCTCTTGTTTCTGTAGCACGTAATCTAGGACTACATTTAGATTCCGAATTAAGATTCAGAAAGCATGTAGGGCTGTGTATCCAGAAGGCGTTTTCAAATTTGAAATATATATATACAAACAGGCACACGCTTAATAGAAAAACGAAAATTATTTTGCTGGAGTCTCTAGTCCTTTCTCATTTTAATTTTTGCGACACCGTTTACGGGCCTTGCTTGGATGGCACTGACTCTGCTAGAATACAACGTATTCAAAACTGCTGTCTGAGACTTATTTTTGGTTTGAAAAGAAGGGATCATGTTTCGCATAAACTTCGAGGAATAAATTGGTTAAACATGTCAGATAGATGGAAATTACATTTATATACATTATTTTATAAAGTTATTAATTTCAAAACACCGCCGTACCTTTATCAAAAAATCAGTTTTCGTAGTGATATCTATAATATCAATGTAAGGAGTAAGGGTCTGCTCACACCGCCGTATCACAGAACAGCTAGTTATACACGATCATTCTCATATAACGTAGCTAAATTCTATAACTCCTTACCGCTACATTTCAAATGCCTCTCTCCTTATAAATTTAAGGAAACGATTAATAATTTACTTAAAAATAAAAATTAGTTCTCGTACAATTTCTTAAGTAAATATTTAATGGTTTGATGGCCATACATCTGGGTGACTGTAGCATGCAAATAAATCTGTATAGTAGTTTAGTTTTAGAATTAGTTTTATTTTTATTATACGGTTTAGTGTAAGAGCAGCAAGACGTTGATCTTGCTGAACTCCGCCGTTTGTTGCTTCAACAACAATAAAGACAATTATTATTATTATTATTATTATTTAACCAAAAACAGTTTAGTTTCTAGGAAAAACATTGTAAAAAACATACTTCAGAACAATTGTAATAATTGCTAGGATACCAGATGTTCTTTTAATATGGTCGACAAGCCAAGCCAAGTAAAAATAGCTGCGTGTAAGATTGACTTGTAAAAGTTGTATTATTTTGAATATAAAAAGTTATTTATTTGAGTTCAAGTTCGGTTTAATTTGTTCACCACATCGTAGAGTGCATTTGTGTCAAATTCATCGACTTATAAAGTCCCAGTGAAGAAGGAAGCGACCTGAAAAGTTCGCGTACTTAAATTCAACTTCGAGGCTCATTTTCGACCAGTTTTGGCATCTGCCAGCTGAAATGTATGTAATTCGTGTAGTTCAGACCTTTCTTGGTGCCTAAGTCCAGAAATCTCCAACGGCCCAGCCCCTAGATCGTTACACTGCCACCGTGGGCTCAATGCTTCACAACGGCTGTAACACCAGACCTCGATCTGGACGCCGGTTGTGTCTTCTACCGCCGATCGGTAAGCCATCAGGAACAGGTGAATGCACTGGTCCCAGTCACGCTGATGCCTGAAAACCACCTTGGACAGATGCTTCCCCATGGTTCGGTTCCTCCTTTCCACCATGCCGTCCGATCGAGGATAAAGGGCAGTGGTCCGGGTCTGGTGTATCCCCAGTAGCTTGCAGACGTTCTGGAACAGTCCAGACTCGAAATTCCGGCTCTGGTCGGAATGTAACTCCAGGGGGACTCCAAAACGGCTGAAGCACTCCTTCACCAGAACATCAGTGACAGTACCGGCCTCTTGATTCGGAAGGGCGAACGCTTCGGGCCACCTGGTGAAGTAGCCCTATGCACACCAGGATGTATTTATTTCCCGATTAGGTTTCGGGGCATGGTCCGGCGATGTCAATGGCTATCCCCTCGAACGGACCACCGATGTTGTACTGCCACGTCGGAGCTCTACTTCTTCCAACCGTTTCGTTTCCTGTAGCGCAGGCTTTGCACCTCCGGCACCACTCTCGGACGTCATCTTTGCAGCTCGCCCAGTAGAACCTCTCTCGGACCTTCTGCAACGCCTTCTTCAATCCAAAGTGTCCCCCAGAGGAGCCATCACGCAGGTGGCGCAGAACCTCGGCCACTCTACTCCTTGGAACCATCGATTGTGATCTCGTTGCCCTACCGTCCTCATCTTCCAAGATTCTGGTCAGGACGTTGTTGTCCAGCTGCAAGGAGTCCCATTGCGCCCAATAGGTCTTCACCGTTGGGTTGGTGGCGGAGACCTCCTGCCAGGTAGGTCGACGGCCATCTCGCTTCCAGGCTATAACTGTGCCTAAGTCGGGGTCGTTCCCTGGATGTTCTGCAACTCGTCTAGCTCCCACGAGTCGTCGATTACAGTGGTACGATTGATGGGTACCGCACGACTCTCCAGCTTCGAACAGTGGCCGCAGTCCGCAGGGCAGGGTCTCCTGGATAACGCATCGGCGTTGCGGTGAGCAGTGCCAGGCCGATGATTTATTTCAAAGTCGTACTCTTGTAGGCGCTCGATCCACCTAGCCACCTGTCCTTCGGGGTTCTTAAACTGCAGTAGCCATCTTAGAGCAGCATGGTCGGTCCTCAGCAAGACTCTTCTGCCAAACTCGAATGATTTATGTTTTATTATGTTGGTACGGCCGCTGGGATGATCTCCGCACTCAAAGATGTCTTGGTACCGGGCCACCAGATCTTCGATCTTGCTCCGTTCTTGTTGGCTCATGCCCCTTCCCAAGATTGTGTTTCTCCTGACGGTTGCCGGTTCCCTGTTGACGTTCATCATCCTTACTGGGACCTTAAGCCTAGTCTTTACCAACGTCTTCCCAACCAAGATACCATGAGTAACCTCCTCGTCATAATCGGGTTCAATCCTGCGCACTACGTTGCCCCGGAGATTGCCATCCAGGTATGCACCCACAACCCTCACGGTTCGTCCAGGCAGAGTAACATCTTCCGCCAATACCACTCGTACTGCCATCTCTTCTCTTGGGTGTATCAAAATCTCATCCCCACCCACGTGCAACACGCCGCGTCCCAGGTCTAAAGTGAACCCCCACTTATTCCTAACATCCATTCCCAGGATTGTGTTTCTCCTGACGGTTGCCGGTTCCCTGTTGACGTTCATCATCCTTACTGGGACCTTCAGCCCAGTCTTTACCAACGTCTTCCCAACCAAGATACCATGAGTGACGACCTTGTCATAATCTGGTTCAATCCTGCGCACTACGTTGCCCCGGAGATCGCTATCCAGGTATGCATCCATAACCCTCTCGGTTCGTCCCGGCAGAGTAACATCTTCCGCCAATACCACTCGTACTACGATCTCTTCTCTTGGGTGTAGGAAAAGCTCTTCCTCGCCCACGGCAACACGCCGCGTCCCAGGTCTAAAGTAAACCACTCATTCCTAACATCCATTCCCAGGATGAACTCGTCCGCAACGTCAGCAATCAGGGCCTGATGCTTCAGGGTTTGATTCCCAATCTTCAATGTCAAATCAATTTCCCCATGTGTGGTTACTGTGCCTCCCGTGGCAGTGCGAAGGCGTGTCCTGGTGGGCAGCAGCTGACCCTCGTCCCGTATTACGTCAGACCTGGCAATGGACTTCGTCGCTCCAGTATCCAACAGCAGAGACCGAACTCTTCCATTCTCTTCTTCAGGTTCCGCACGTAGTCCTCGCCGGCCGTTTCTTCGCCAGGCTTTCAGCTCTTCCTTAAGTACTTCTTTAAGATCCTCTTGGGCGGCTTTCAGCTCTTCCTTAAGTACCTCTTTAAGATCCTCTTGCGCGGCTTTCAACTCTTCCTTAAGTACTTTTTGCGCCTTTTCTGCCTGCTTTTGGCCAGCTTTCAATTCTTCTAGCGTCTTTTCTGCCTGCTTTTGGCCAGCTTTCAATTCTTCCTTAAGATCCTCTTGTGCTTTTTCTGCCTTCTCTTGCGCCTTTTCTGCCTTCTCTTGGCCAACTTGCATCAGCTGGAAAAGTTGGCATAATTGAGCCTCTATTTTGCCGCTCTGGGATCTTGTCACAGGCATCCACAACACACACTTAAATTTATTATCTGACTGTCGTTTATCGGTACTCGTTAGTCAATTAGTTTATTTAATGTTTGTCCAATAATTTTTATAGCCCCTGGTACAACCCGACACCTGACGCCACTGTTACGTTTTACGTTCTGGGGCTATTAAAAATTATACGCCGCTTCTTGTTTTAAGCATTTATTTACAGCAATTTATCTTTACTATTTACAAAACACAAGATTATTAAGGCGGAACACACATTATTTATAAACTAACAGGACTATTTCTAACAACAGATATACTTTATTTATTTACAAGCGATTTCAACATTAATGATTTATATGGCTATATTTATTTGTTATACACGCGTTATTTATCTCGCTAGATTTATGTACACACGGGTTTATTTATATGGCAGCTTCTTCCAAGCTGGAGTCGGCACTCTGACTTCCACTTCGACTTCGACTGCCCCTTATTTCCTTTTCGCGTATTTATATATGCTTCGGGTGAGTCATCCGTCCGCACGTGAACCGGCTCAAGGTCGTGACACTGCACCCGCCTGTCATTCTCGAGTGATCGAGACACTGAGTCATATGTCTCCAACGGCCCGGCCCCAAGATAGTTACAATACTCAACAGTAAATGTTATACTGGATGTTACAACCCAACCCTCGCAGATTTTGAAGTTCTCATGAAAAGCCGGAGCATTTATATACATTTGGTTGCCAATAGATAAAATATGAAAGGCCATAAATCATTTATTTTGCAAATTATTCTTACAAAACATAATTTTAATAAGCCCTGAGATTAACACAATAATTCTTATTATATACCAACTATTTAATTTGTTGTGATTTTCCCTACATGTATGTATTTATGTATTATTACACACTTGTCACCGATCAACGTAGGGTGTCATTATAATATGGACAACGTTAAGCTTGCGTAGTATGCCCGTCAAGATTATCAACCTTATGACATACGAAGGATTCAATTGTAATGTGCTTCAGAACGGAAGACTGTCGGATCGTTTGCAAAATACTAGTGTCACACAGGGCTGCATTTTATCACCGCTATTGTTTACGCTGGCACTAGACGAAGCGTTGAGAAAGTTTAAATAATCAAATGGCGATACAGTGGGGTCTTACTGAACACCTACAGGACTTGGATTACGCCGACGATATTTGCCTGCTTCTCCAAAGAATGACATACCGACAAGAAAATCTAACTTCACTCTGCACAAACGCAAGCACATCAGCACTTGAGGTAAATGTAACAAAAATTAAAGAAATGAAAAATGCATATGTTATTATGACGCAGCTGTAAGGGAAGATAGACGGTCGGCCTTACCTTTTGGCGAAAGTTATATTGGTTATTTTGCCGGCTGGTAACTATCGGCCTAATTGGGCTAGCTCGCCGCGAGGGTCGCAGGGTTCCAGCTATGCTGAAAGAGAATACAAAAAAAAAGGAGTGGGCGCCAGGTCCTAGACTCAGATCCAATTCCTTGTGCCGGACCTTACACAAGGTCGAGGATAAAAACCAGCAAGTCAAAAATAAACAAACCAACAACCAATGAATAGATCACAGCTTTATTTTAAATATATTGGTGCGTACTATAGTGCAAGGCTAACACAAGTATATATATAAATCACAGCAGGCAATATTTCTAGCGACACCAAAGGAAACACACAGTATGCGACATGCAATAATAAATATAAATACAGATATAAATATAAATATCGAGCAAATAGTAGCCCACGAGCAGCAATGGCTATGACCGGTAAATAGGCTAACACATTAAAACATTGCGCGGTTAAAACCGGAGCGTAGCGAGTATTAAATTTAAAAAAAATAATTACCCTGTGAGGCAGGATATAGCAGGGCCAGGTTATGCAAGCGCTCAGCTGATGCGAAACCCCGAATATCAGCTCAGAAAGATTCTAAAGCAATTAATCCAAAATTTCTAATGTCAAAAACTACGAGGGTTTATGGCCATATAGTCACAGAGCAGTTTTCTTAATGGAAATACATCAGGTGCATAAATGAACGCTAAAGCAATCGCTTGAATAAACCTTCGGCAAACTTGTACCTACGTAAACTCGCGAATAAATTACAATAACGCGGAAAAATCGCGAACGCCGCAAACAGAGTTCCGACAAAATAATTAACGGGCTCACGCGACTCCCAAGTAAGGCAATCGGGTACCGAAATCGGTTCTCTAGCCACGACACGCTAAAAATGACGTCAAACCTCAGCGACCGACATGCAAAATGCGGTAAGTACTGCCTTAAAACTGAACTACTAGCGCGGATGATCTAACATACAATTTGCAGGGGGCTCAATGGGGCGCGGCAGCCTCCAGCGGCAGCGGAACCTCCTAAGCAGGGTCCTCGCAGGCCCCCCCACGGAGACGCCGTGGTCCGTGGCCAATCCGAAACCGAAGGCTCCTACAGGATTGAGCCGCAGGGCTGTCTTTACCAATTCGAGTGAGCTCGATTAAAAATTCAATAAAGGTCAGTAGCCTGCACAAAATGGGCGCTCAAAATTTGCAATAGCCCTATCACAATTAACGCATTAAAATTATACAAAAGCATGCACTAACATCTAACTCGACGAAGCATTACTGTGCCAAAAATAATGAGACGAGATTCCAATAACTAACTATAAAATACACCAGGCGCAAATAGCTTTATCAGTTTCTTGCCTGTAGTAAAATCATGTCAGCTCCTGACCTGTGGATTGCGGAGGGCCGAGGACGGCAGAAGCGATGAAGGTTTCGGCAGACACAGCGGGAAGCCCAGCGGACCTAGGAGGCGGTGATTGTATCACAGGTGAGTGCGGTGCTACACTCTCCAGCGTAGCTCCCCGGGAATTTGTAGAGCTCCTTGACAATTCGATGGTTTCAGGGGCCCAAATCGACGGTTTGGATGCCCGCAGAGTGCGGCCGAACAAGGAGTGCTAAGCCTCTTCAGGGGGGAGTTCAACCCCTAGCAGGAAGCGTCCGAACTCTCCCAAGGTCGTAGCCGACAGGAAATGGCATCCCACAGTAAATCGAAACCCACAGCAAATCGAATCCCACAGGGAATGGTGTCCGACAGTAAATGCAACCAGTAAATCCAGTCCCACAGTAAATGGCTATAACGCACAACGCCCAAATAAGTCCCGAATAAGAAGAAACTGGCCTTATCTTACCTCACGCTGGAATTGAGCCAGAAGAAAGGGCAGAAGCAATGCTGGCCTCAGACGAATCCGCAGTTGCGAAGGACGTACGTATAACCAAATCAAATACGAACGTCTTAAGGGCACATGTGCTTTTTTAGATCCTCCGAAAAATCAAAACGGAGCTGAGCTATACTAATTAGCTCAAAAATTTAAGCACACGGCCGAGGCACTAGCAGCCTGCACCAAGTTTAAAATGGGAAAGACCTCAAAAATTTCACCAGCTACCAGTTATCAAAACTTTCCAAAATTTTTGGGCCAGAAGATGCGAAAAAAAACAGCCTGAAAAATTTGACTGCAAGAAGTGATATCCTTTATCTAGCAACAAATAGAATAGTGCAGAAGAATTTGTAACAGGGGTTGCCTAAGCGCCATATACAAATATCTGTAGGAATATGACCAAAATAAATTTAATTTGTAAAATATGGGTAATTATTCGAGGAGTTGCTTGCCAAACTGCTTGATAATTATGGGAAAATAATTAAAAATAAGATACAGCTAATTATACCTAGTTTGAAGCATGCAAACATTGACAAAAGCCAACCATAAGTATTCAAGTTCAAAATTCAGCTAGCGAAAGTTCAATACTACGGGGGACACTCCAAAAGTATCGTAACACAGCCCGTAAAAGTCTTAGATAAAGAAATAGAGGCAGTTGAGAAATTCACCTATCTTGGTAGTATTGTTTCACCTACTTGTGGCGCTGATATTGATGTTGAAGCCAAAATTAACAAAGCCACATCTGTATACGGGCAACTGAAGAAAGTTTGGGCATCTGGCGAGCTGTCTGGAAGTACCAAGTTAATACAATTTAACTCAAATGTCGAGTCAGTGCTCTACTATAGTTGTGAGACACGGAACTACTCCAAGAAAATTAAATAAAAAATGAAAAAAGTGTTCATAAATATGTCTCTAAATGGACTTTTAAAAATATGGTGGCCTAAAGGTGCGTATCCATTTGTTGCGTATCCACGTATCGTATCAGGAGAGACGGGAAAACGTTGCACCGTTGCGTATCAAAATGTGATACAAAGAAACGCAACGGACCCGATCGGTCATTTGGCGGTTTTTCGCCGTGACATCAAAGAAATACAACGCCACGGAGTGAAATCAGTATAGACGGCACGTTGTTATCATCGCGTTGCATGTTCATTCCTGTAGCAGACTTGCACCAAGCTGGTAATCAAATTTGTAGTGACAGGTAGTTGTTTGTTTATTACGGCCATATTTTTGCACAAATGGTCTGCAGTAAAGAGAAAACCTTACAGTTCATAGAAATTTACCGTAAAAAGGACCTCATTTGGAACCCGAAATATCCAGATCATTATAACAAATTACGAAAGGAGGATGCGTGGGCGGATATTTCAAAAGAATTGAAACAGTCTGTAAACATATGCAAGAAGAAGATGGAATATCTTCTGGCTGCCCTAAGAAGAGAAAGAATAGCAGAAACTCAAAAACAATTGGGTGCATTCTTGTAAAATTTTTGTACAATCCAGCGATGGGCTGAAAATTCAAGTCGGCCAATAAACTTGAACCACTGTACACTTCCCTGCTTGTATATAGTTTTGACATCCCGACATCCGTCAACGCAGAGGTTGTCGTTTATCTTAATATAAGTAGATTGAATAAAAATATACGAGGCAGCTGTTATATGCAAAGACATCGGGTGGTAGCTGCATGAACAGCACTGACCACTACTCCGTATCGTAATACCGTATCCTCCGTTTTTAACATAAACGCAACGATGATACAAAGAAAAAATTCAGTACGTTACACGTTGCATGTATCGTATCTTGATACGCGACGGTGATACGTTACGTGGATACGCAACAAATGGATACGCCCCTTAATGTGGTATCAAACATCAACTTATGGCAGTAATCTTCTCAGATCTCAGCAGTTATCGAAATCAGACGACGAAAATGGACATGGATTGGCTATTGTTTGAGATAGCCAAATAACTACATTGCCAAACAAGCGATCTAATGGAACCCGTACTGGACGATCTAGGACAACTCGACGCGGCCAACTCGATGCGAAAAACTCGATGCGGCCAACTCGGCGCGGGCCCAACTCGATCCGAGCCTAACTCGACGCGGGACAACTCGATGCCACGAATTATTAGTACAGTATTTTGGATGATACAAAAACATAACCGTGATTAATTTGTACGTAAATATAAACAGAAAATAATCGGATCTAGGAAAGACTAGTTACCGGTATAGATAGCATGTGAAGGAGAAATTTACATAATCTGCCTTTTAATGTTTAATAGAGCTATATACCTAAGTATAACTTTTTACCGAATCACAATTTGTCGGAAGGACCAAGTTCTGAGCCCCAAATTCTAATTGAAACATTGTACATATTATTGTAAATACTTTTTGTGACTACAGGATGCTGCATTGCGACCGCTTTAATATATTACTTGAATTGGTTGTGATTTTATACAAATCGTTTAAAGCGGCTAGCAGTAATTAAATATCGTGCTTCAAATAAATTGTGATTCGGTAAAAAGATACACATTATCATATACCTAGAGCTATATTAAATATTAAAAGGCAGATTATGTAAATTAAGCTACACATACTATCCATACCATAAATTTCGATAAACTTTCCTTCTGGTAAATTTTCTCTCAGTAAATTGTCTTTTCTAGATCCGGTTATTTATTTGTTTATTTTTATGTAAAAATTAATAACCGTTATACTTTTTTTCTTCCAAAATACTGTACTAATAATTCGTGGCTTCGAATTGGCCGCGTCGAGTTTTCCGCGTCGAGTTGGCCGCGTCGTGTTGTCCGTATCCGGTACTGGAAGCGTAGACGAGGTAGACAGGCAGAAACTTGGTGCGGAACTGCAGAGATAGAGCTTAAAACATTAAGATGCACCTGGAGCAAGATTAGAGGCATGGCACAAGTCAGGGTTCGATTCAAGCTTCTCGTGGAAGCACTATGCCCCAGTGAGGGTCCAGGACTGCAGTGAGTCAGTGAATGAAGAATTAAAATAATGTTACTATTCAATTCTACGTTCTCTTTTATTTTTCATGTATGACGCAAATCTCCATTCATTCGTTGATAATCTTTACCTCCTTTTACCTTTCGATATAATTTTCCTAAATGGAAATCATAATTGGCTATGGCGTCATTGAATAGCTTATTCTTTACGTTTAGGTAGGGGCGAAATCACGAAATAGCCATAGCTTGAGTTGATTGAAAAACTGTAATAGAAAAATTAAAGATGACTGCATGCTTACTGATAAGATGCATAGTCTAATTGCAAAACCCATACCTCACCAAATTAAATTTTGGGTTCAGTAAATTAGAAATGAATTCAGGGAATGGGGAATATATTGGGTATGTATGAAAAATATTTAGCAAAACGGCATGGAGGTCAGATGAAGATAAAATGAAAGTTAAAATAAAAAAGTGTCCATTATAAATACATATATCGGAAAGACTATCAAGTATATTAAAATACATAAAATGCAAGATAAGTATGTCGTTATTAATATTAAGAAATGATCATGGGGTGACCTTAGTTACAATAAAAAATCAGGGATAGCCTAATGTTGTAGTTACAAAAATGTTAATAAATCAAGTACAGTAGAGGAGAAAAAAGCATATCCTCACAGCTGGGAGTGACATAATACAGCGATGGAAGAGTATTTTTAAAAATCTGGTGTGATACTCGCACACAACTTCCTTTTACAGTGATCTTATAATTAGCCAAAAATTTGATTTTAAATTTTTAAGCATTTGTCAAAAATTTTCAAAATTACAAATTTTACAAAGACGGTACAAAATAGTGTTAGTTCAAGAGACAAATTTTCTCTAGAATTTTCGCTGTGTTTGACTCTGATTGGTTCAAATTTTGAAAATTGATTGATGGGATTGGTTTATATTATCTGAGGGGAATAGTCAAGAATGGTTAATTGCCAAAAATATCCCATTTGAAAAAGATATGATCAAAGTTGAACTGTTGGAGTTAGTTAGGACCAGCAAATCAATAACTAATAGTTATCTTAAGATTGCCACCTTACCACTGCGAATTAAACCTAATTGAATAAATAGTGAGGTGGCACGAAACAATGTCAAGTTCAAACTACAAGATGTGAAAAATGTATTTTTAAAAGCAATTGAAAATGTTACCTTTGAAAATTGGCAGATGCATGCAACCATGTGCGTTCTATTGAAAAGAAAATGTGGGAGTTAGATGCCGTGATGGAGATACAGGTAGAGCACTTAATAATAAATCTGCAAGAAAATTCTGACGATTCAGAATCTGACGATTTATATGAAAATTAGACTTCATTATTCTTACTCTTTTACTAAGTATACAGGGTGGTTCATAAGCATGGTCGTTACATTTATGGTTAGTTAGACGACATCAAACTATACGTTAAAAATGAATAGTAATCCCACAAAAAATTAAAACATTTAACTACTTAAACCGATTGACGGTCATTGTAATGTGCACGACCACATATTTACAATACAGCAAATAATAGAGAAGGCACTAGCAAAGGGAGAAACAGTATATCTAGCATTCTTGGATATGAAGAAAGCCTTTGATATGGTCCGAAGAGAAGGAGTATGGAAAAGCTTAGAGAACAAAAAAGCGGGTAGTGAACTAATAGCTTCAATTAAAAGTTTATACAAGAAAACAAAAAATAAGGTTCGAACATACAACATGATGACAAAGGAATTTACAAATAAATATGGAGTGCGACAAGAAGGAGTTCTGAGTCCGCTATTGTTCATCTGCCTCCTTGATGACGTCATAAGAGAAAGCTGGAAAGGAACAACCAAATACACAGCAGGTTATAGCAATCTACAGCCAGTGATGGTACAAGCCCTTGTGTTTACGGATGATGTAGTACTTGTTGCAAATAGCGGAAAGGAATTGGAAAGAAACTTGAATGTATGGGCAAGGGCACTAGAAAAGCTTAATTTAATAATAAATAAAGATAAAACTAAGGTGATGATTATTGCAAATAAAGAAGAAAAACTAAATATTAAAATCGGAGAAGATGGTATAGAACAAGTGGAAGAGTACAAGTATCTCGGAGTAGTATTAAACAGTAAAGGACTGCAAGAAAAAGAAATAGGAATCCGAATTAAAGCAGCAACAAGGACATACAACGCTTATAAGAGCTTTCTGAACAAAAAAGAAGTATCTACCAAAACAAAGTTGACTGTGTACAAAACAATATCGAGCTGAAAATTGGGTGTTGAAAGATAGACAAGAGCAAAGACTACAAGTGGCCGAAATGAGATATCTGAGAAAGGTTGCGAGAGTCAGGAGAACAGATAGAAAGAGAAATGAGGAAATTAGAGGAAACCTTAAAACGGAAGCCCTGAAAGATAAAATAGAAGAAAAGAAGTTAAAATGTTAGGACACCTATTCAGGATGGACAATAGGCAAGTAAAGAAGGTATGGGAAGCAAGGAAAATAGGAAAGAAAGAAGAGGGCGACCAAAGAAAACGTGGAATAAAAGTGTGAAAGAATTATTACGGAGAAGGGGGAAAACATGGGACGAAGCGAAAATTACGGCCAGGAACAGAGAGGAGTGGCAGAATTTTGTGGAAACAAAAAAAAACAAAGAAGGAATGTGAAGTAGAATAAATAAAAAAAAAGGTAAAGTGTAGTGAATAAAATAAAAGCGAAGTGAAGACAAAACCTCGACACCTTCGGGTATAAGAGGATTACAATGATGATGATGATAAAAAATATGTATTGCATTATCGGTTATTTCATTTATTATTAGTTTCGTAACAATTAATTTATTTTATACGTTGTGGTTTAGTAACTTAAGACACTGTTATATGTAAAAACACCGATTTTAAAAATAATTATTTAAATTTCCGCACTTACGGATGTTTATAATTTTTCTACGGAGTGTACTTATGAAACAGAGCTAGTGCCAGCCTCCCCTACTCAGAGTTTTTGTGTGCTTGGTAGCACTGTAAATCCCACTTTTGTTTTTGAGGACACTTAGCAACCACTAATAGCGTGCGTCGTCTAATCCGCATATGGCAATACTTCAAGCACACTTAGTCCGTTGGTCACTGCCAAGAAGTGGTAACATCGCCCAGAAAACTCCCATAATATTTATACTGCCCTATCCTTCCCGCCCCGAATTTGAATATCAAACAATTTATAATATCGTCCCAAGTAAGGTGCTTTTACAGTACCCGCTTTTACAGTACCCGCTTTTACAGCACATTTGGTTCCTTTAGAAATAAACCTGTTTATTTTTTCACTTACCTTGTTACAGTACTAAATATAAATGTAAATAATTTTTGTAAGATACAAGCAGTTTGTCCAACTTTAACAGTTGCTGCCCATCCATTGTGCTAAACATTTCTGACTGCTTGCACACATAGTGATTGGAGCTCATATGTTACAAATAAAAGCCATAACTATAAAAAAGTTTATATTTATAGAATAATCAATTTCTTTAAAGTACAATCAATACAAAATATAACACACACATTCTGAGCTTTTGAAGCATACAAGTTCAGATCTTATTGAGCCATGCTGTTAACAAGGATACACCATCTACGATATATCAGTAAACGTAAATCAAACTAATAAATTATGATGTCGTAGACCCAAAATTCAATTTTCAGCGTTCATATAATACTGATTTATTCCAAATGTGGTAACCTTAATTTCTACATAATTTTACAATGTTAAATAAAAGTAAGAGTTATATGAATCAATGTCAGTTCTGATAAAAAACTTTTATTCAAATAATAGCATTATTGTATTGGAAAAAATTAATTTTGATTGTCATATTACTTCCAAATCTATTTCAAAACATCGAAAGTTAAAGAAAATTAATAATAAATTAGTCATCAAATGAAATCATAATACAATACTTGGTATGGAAACAACAAGATCTGATACATTCATAAATCATTTTAAAATTGGTGCATTAAAAATATACCATATGCATGCTTGTATTTGGTTAATTTCTTACAAAATTAAAAACTTCGAAATAAAGAAAGTAAGCAACTTTAACACACCAATTTAGTACAAGTCAAGACGACAAAATTACCCAATATCGAACAACTCTACATTACTCACTGAATGTACAAAATTAAATCGTACGTAAATGTTAGTGGGCACTGAATTCGTAAGGTATCTATACAGAAGAACTATTACAAAATAATTAATTATAGGTAAAAACTGTAAGACTAGTACTATACACAAAAATTGTGCAGAAACATTAACCAAGGGCTTGAAACATAAGTTTGCACCTACCTGCAAACCCAATCGTGCTATTAAAAACCCTTAATCGATATGCGACGAGAAAATGCAGTGATGTAGATTAAAAAAAGGCCAATCTAAATAATATAAACTGTTATTCGTACACTAACTTTGCACTACATATTTGTATTTCTGACCGAAGCCATTTTGCCTTAAAATGCTCGGCCGAACATCAACTATGTACATGGGCGCTCTTGGAAAATTAAAATTTAAGGGAACGAGGTTTCAGGCCACTGGTTTTAAGGAAGCGGTGCGCTTTTTCAGTCAAGTCCAGCTGATCCTGAGTGCGACCGCATGCTACCATCGCCCACTTTACATCAAGCTAAAAATAAAACTAGGGATAATCCTTTTCACTGCTGTAAAACTACACAAATGTTGATGTCATGAACTAATCTACAACACTACAATACTATTTGTAACTAGTCTACAAATGTAAATGGTTAGTTTGCCTTTACACCCCTTGATTGTTATAGTCTTGTAATTATAATATCGTAATACAGGAAGAGGTGTTAGTTAAATGTAATATTTACTTTGTACAAGGGCATCTACTTTTCTGTTTGTGAATGTTGATGATTGTAGTTAGGATGAATGTAAAAAAACTATTTTAAAAAAGGAGAAAAATGCCTCCTTAGTTTTGTAAAAGAAAAATTAATATGTAATGTATATATCTATGCTAAAAATACATAAAAGTAATAAAAAATTGTGGTTTTTCAGGTGAAGTGTGGAGTGTTGGCTACATAAAAAACCGTAACAACTGAAAAAAAAACAAAAATAAAAAAGTAAAATGTGAAAACAAAAGAAAATCTCATAATTTTGATGAAACGATATCTTAAAAACTAATAATGAACTGTTTTTAAAAACAAAGTTCTCCTTGCAAGCAGTTTTTAAATATTTGCTGAAAATAGTTTAGGTATAAAATATAATATAAACAATTTCTAAAAAATATACTAGTCAACAGAAGCTACCTCATACTTTTATTAAAATTGTGACTTTACTCACTTTCTTTTTTTTAAGTTTAATATATTTCCTAGAATGTTCCGTCAGTTAAAACTTTTTTAGTATTGATTTCTCACAAAATAATGTCGATAAAAAGTTCTGTTTAGTACAAGACCTAAAAATCATTATTAAAACTCAATTTAGTTAACATACAGAGAATTGTAAACTGGGGTAAAGAGATACTACCGGGCATCTTAAAATGAATTACATCTAGTATGCTTTGAATTTCCCATAATGCAATCTAAAATTTTACTTGAAATTGGCAAGACTGTAAGTCAAATTGTCAAATGTCAAATTCGAGGTTAGTAGGTTAGGTTTTGCGCCAGTCTGTGTCAAAAGTGACGCAAAACCTAATCTACTAACCCTGAATTTGACATAGACTTACAGTCTTGCCAATTTCAAGTAAAATTTTAGATTGCATTATGGGAAATTCAAAGCATACTAGATGTAATTCATTTTAAGACACCCGGTATAATCCGGAGGCAATAGAATCAAAAACAGCACACAAGTTTAAAAATGTATTGCTCCATCTGTTGTCGAGTTTACTCCAACTTGAGCAGCAAAGAGTATATAGCGAAATCTTCATAATTTTAGCTGGCAGCAATGAAATTTACATATTGTACTAGGTAATGACATATTTAATAACTTTGTTGCTGTAAAACTAAGCAATTTTATTTCAAAAGCAGTGAAAATCATGTCTCGCATAGATTCTGTCAGTACTTCGCGTGCTATAACGAATGAAGTAAGCAACGCAACATAACACTAACACATTTCATAGTTTGTAGTCCAATGGGTTTAGGTCAAAACTTATCATTTTGGTTTCATATAATGCTCTGAAAAATAACTTTTGCAAGTAAGGTTTTGGGTGGTAGGTATAATGTAAACTCTGGCAGATGTTTTTAGTTTATAAAGTAATTCTTGATGTCGAACATACCACTGCGCAAAATCCTTAGTATGCATTACTCTGTGTACTTGCTCGATTGTAGAATGATAACCTGATGACGTCTAAAACATAATTAATAGTCACCCGGCCGTTTTCATTCAACAATACTCCCTTGTAATCTTTTTGCTAAGTTTTTCTACAATCTTTGCCATTATTGGCAGAAGACTAATTTGACAGTTTTCCCGGTTTTTGTATCACTATTGCTTCTGCCAATTTCAATTGTGCTGGGAAATATTTTAGTCTGAATGCACTATCCCTTTTCAAAGTAACTCCTTCAAGTCATTACTTGCTGCTTTTTTTGAATTTCGGTCATTTTTAACAAGGTTTTTCACTTCTTTTGGAGTGGTATGTTTTATAGGTTGACTTGGTTCCTCTGGCTTTTCCAAGAATGTACTTATTTTAATAACTGCATTTTCATCGACCAACAGATATGGTTTGAAAACCTGCCGTAGATGATCAGCGAAAGCTTCAGCTTAATCTTTCAGTGTCTTGGTCACGTTAACCGTTTATTTTTCTAATGAACAGAGTGAGTTAATAGTGGCTATAATCGGCGAGCACAAGGTCATCATTCAGTTGAATGTTCAAATACATAAGTGTGAAACCTTTAGTAACAGCCATCTAGACAGTCAGGTATCTGTAGCCGAACTGTCTGAAAATTTCAGGAATTATCCTTCGCATTTAAGATCGTAAAAATGCCACCAGTAACTACGAAAGACACTAATAAAAAAGTGAAATTCGGGGTGCAGCGATATGAAGTAAACCAGTGTGTGTGCGTGTATATCTTTAACGTCAAATTTGATTAATGTTCGTCATGCAAACAGCGCACTTTCCATCTCATCATAGCTTGATGGATTCGAGCAACAAACCACTACAGATAGAGTTGTGAGTTTACCCTCTGCGTTATGCGACAGGCCATTGCAAGAGCAATAATCGGCCGGTCATCATAGTCGACAAACAATGGGCCACATACCCACGACGAGAAAGTGAGATCAACCCTCGTGCTATAATAGAGACCGAGTCAGCTCGTGTCCAGCTGACAATACCCATTGTACATGAAGAATATTCCGAGATTAAGGAACCCTTTCTTCTTGCATAAGAGACCAGTATATAAAGACAGACAGTCTGGCATTCCAGTATTGTGTCTTGACAGCCAGTTTGTTCACTCAGTTTTCTGGAGGCTTTTGGTCAGCTTCCACTTTCTATGAATGATAGTTTCACTGGCAGTAGGTTGCCAAGACGGTAATTCGACCATAGCAGTCTTTTATAACTAAGCTTGCAGCCTGGAGAAATTTTACTTCTATTTTATTCAGCCAATGACGTCTTATGATTACTGCAGCTCCATCCCTACCTCTTTGCTCTGTATCTAGAAGGGCTGCATTGTAAACTACATAACGTGGTATTTTAAAGCTTGTGTTCTGGTTAGGTGAACTACTAATAAAGCTTTTCAAGGTTTTACAATTGCTTCTAATTAATATAACCGACATCTTAAAGAAAATCTGTTAATTTTGAGATTTTGGAATAGTTATATAATATATAATAATACCAACAGCCAATCTTACAAAGGCCACTAATCTGACGTTAACTTTAATTCGCTGTTAAAATAAACAAAAGAGCATCAAAGCGTTAGTGCTTATGACATTTTATCCATTAGTAAACAAACTTTGATACGGTTTTATTTATTTTCACTAGGGATGTCGTACCCGGTCTAAAATCAAACCCGGGTACCCGAAAACAGTACCCGGGTACCCGAGGGTACCCGAAATATATTTAAAAAATGTTAGCGTACATCGGAACATTCGTTACGCCGCGAGTTTTAAACTGAACTAAATTGAAATAGTACCTACTCTCCCATCAAAATCACACAGAGGATGTTTACGTTACTTCATCGCATACTGACTCGATTTAATGGTACTATTGACGGGTTGAATATTTCCGTGAAGGGGATTTATTATATGAAACAAGAAACATTATGTAGTATGGGATGGGGTGATTCTAGTTATTACTGCATGCTTATGTTTTTCTAGAGCTTATTCCTACTGTTATTAAGTTTTTATCATCTTCTCCGAAAAAGGCTCACTTACTAGAGACTACATAATTTACTAGTCGGGTACCCGGGTCCTGAAAATATACCCGGGTTGACTATTACCCGGGTCGACCCGGGTACCCGGGTACCCGCCGACATCCCTAATTTTCACAGCGAATTAAAGTTAACGTCAGATTAGCGGCCTTTATAAGAGTGGCTGTTAATGTTACGAGTGATATTTCATCAAAAATAAAATCAACAGTAAAAAAGTTTCCACTTCATTAAGAACTCTTGTGAAAACCCGGTATTGAAATTAATAGTTTCTATTTGTTATTTAGAACTTTTTAAACACATATTAGACGTAGTCGCAATAATTTGCTTTTGGGTTTGCATAATTCACCTAAAACTACTTAAAACAAAGCACAAAATAAAACAAACAACGAATTAACCCAAAAACAAAAAGCACTTAACACTTAGTAGAATAAAAATCAGGTATACCTACAGTTTATTCGTGCAATAGGCTAGGCAGGGCTCACCTTAGGAGGTTGAGATGGTTCGGACTCCCCGAAGGTGATGCGTTTGACTGCAGCACTGCGCTGGCCATGGACGCGGGATGGGGCAGTGTCTGGGTGTAGTCGCTGCCGGGACAAGGATATAAAGCTACATTACCCAAACAAACACCCACACGCTACACCCCAAGCCTAGCCTATGTTTATATCTAAAAACGACAGCGGAGAATTATGCAAACAAGGGCGCCATAGGCGCCACTGAGCTTTTTTACGGCAGCGTGTCGTTTTTTTGAAAAGAAGAGCACCATGTAATCCTAGGGCTAATCTAACTGGCTAACCTACGATTACGTACGTTCAAAATAAATTATTGAAGTGCAACAATAAAACTACTAATAACTTAAACAGTGCGTATCTACATCATAAAATAATAAAAAAATAACAGTAATTTTTGGTAACACCGACTGTGTACACTTTGCATTTGATAGTCAACCATTCAACAACACAAACAACAAACAAAACATGCACTGATGCAAAAACAAACCAGCTTCTTTATGTGCATGTACATATCGCAATTACGGTTCGCTGCCCTATTTATAACACTACACCTAACCTAACATAGTCAGAAAATGCGAAGAATGTATACTTGCGATCATAGTGTGATGGCTTAAGCATACCGGGAGTTTGGTATATTTGGAAAGGAACACTTTGGTTGTTTTAAGCTTAACTTACAGTTGGCAAAGACTAGATGGAAGCGATGATAACCAGTTTAGGAGGTACGAGGAAAATTAAATTCGTTTTTAGTGTTATACACATGCATAAAATATTCAAAATCAATATGTACACAAACAAAAATTACATCCCTTATGACGATTTAAAAAATAAATTAGCAAAAATAAATTAGCAAAAATAACAATCGTGTTAATGTTTTTATTTGTTACACAGAAACGAGACCAGAAAAATTTTAAATTTTTCCCTGTCGACTAAGTCTTATACTTTTCATTAAACCACCAAAAGGACAAATTTATTCCGACACAGGTAGAAGAGAATTTGCAATAAATACCAGAATTTAGTAACATGCCTGTGGCTACAAAACTCAAGCACATAAGAAAAGTAAAGACCTAAACCAAAAGAAACCTATGTATTAAAAGGCATGGGATCTACCAGGTACGGGGCGGGATCTTTGTGGGACAAGGGACAGGGATGTCACGGGGGCAAAATATGATCGCCGAAATGAAACCAATCCAGTACCTTGGAGGATCCTGACTGGGACATTTCCATTATACCGGCTACGCCTGCCAATGAATCTTTCATTATTGAGGAGGGCGTTGAAAATAGGATGTCGTCGCCTAGAGACTTACTCTGAAACAAAACAAATGAAAGTTAGAAACAACCAACGATGTGATGTTTGTGAATTTAAATTTGTTAGAATTCTTTAATTGAATACAACTGCGATAACTTAAAAAAATCATTTTCCAGAGAAAATCAATTCCCAATACATAATAACGAAAAAAAAAAAGATAATATAGCAACTATTCTCCATTTGTAAAGTCAATTTAACGTAAAATAAAATTATTAAGTGTGAAAAATTTAGACAGCTTAAAACCCTTAATATAAAAAATTCTCGAAGCTTTGAAGAAATATAAGAACAAAGTTTTGAAGTTTCAAGTCCAGTCAATTTAATGTAAAATAAATAAAACTATTTATTAAGTGTGAAACACCTGAAATCTTAGCTTTAAAAATAAGAAAAAAACACCTAAACATCGTAATAATTATAAGCACAGAGGTAATTTTGAATTATCTACTACTGAAAACTGTATCAAATCGTTTTGTTTGCCAAGACTCTTAATTTCAGTTAATGTATTAAACCCAGAGGTGTCTCAACAGTATAACCAAAATTTAATTAGTTATACTTACCGGCGTCTCAATGGCAAATGATAAATCAGAAGAGTTAATATTGGTGGTGGTGGAATTCCAGGAAGGAGCAAGTGCTTTACGAACTCTTTTGTTGGGAAGAATATTTTCCTTTCCTGCTGCAATTAACGGGACATTCTTTCGCTTCAAAGTTTGATAACCACTATCGTTCTGAAACAAAAATCAATACAACTTACTAATTAACAACAATAATAATTTAATGGCCATGAGTCAGCACAGTAATGGGCTTCCATTGTTCATACTTTGCTAATAAAACCTGATGGAAACATATGGCCAAAACGAGCAAAAAATAAGAAAGGAAAAGTATGGGAAGGTCGAGTAAAAGATATGAAATGTAAAAGGCAATTGTGCTTATAACCTATTAGTGCCTATCGTATGTTTTATCATATGCAAGTTATGTTAGCTTTTATGTGTTTTACATATATCCATTTATTATTAAAACTTGGGTAAACATACAATGTTTTATGTTTTTAGTGCAAAAGTGACTTCCGTCATATAAACTATAATTTGTTTATGCACCATTTAATAGATGCTGAATTTATTTCGAGAAAATTATGAAGCTCAGGTGAGGTGATATCAAATTAAATTTTTGTAGAGATAAATCTGTTGTATTTTTCTGCTATAAGTTTTGTTAAACTCTAACAGAAGGACTGTAACATTCTAAAGTAATATTTGAATAATTACGAAATTGTTAGTCATACAAACATTGCGTATGAAATATCATACGAGTTTCTAAATCTCGGATTTATTTTTTCAGGAAGTTTTAGGATCCTTCGGAACCACGAGACGCTAAACAACTATTGCGATATTTAGACGACATTGACTCAAATGATGAAAAAGTAAATCAAGTAAAAAAATGTGATCGCATGAATTTGGTTCTGTTATCACCACAAGATGGCCATGATAGTGATACAGACGATACACCACGTGACAATGGAGGGTGCATATGATATTCATGATATTGGGAAAAAAAGTTTTGACACAAGCGATGGAAAGAACATTAATTATTTTTCGAGTATTATAATGAGTGAAGTAAAAAATAGAAGAGACAAATCATAAGTAAAAACTACGTACTGAGACAAGGAAGAATGAAATAACATTAAGTAACGAATATTATCTATATACGAGATGTGTAAACTAAGTAATGAGACTGATTTTTTTCAATCTTTTTATTCGAATAGAACTACGAGTACAATTCAATATTGTCCCCTCAAAATAACTTCCTTGGGAAGCCACACAGCGCCGTAGACGGTTCTTCCAATCCTCATAGCAGAGCTGGAACTCAGATACTGGAATAGCCTTCAGCTCGTTAGTTACAGCCGTTTGAATGTTTTCAAGTGTCACAAAATAACGCCCCTGGAGGTGATTTCTCAATCCCGGGAAGAGGAAAAAGTCACAAGGACTCAAGTCAGGCGAGTAAGGAGGCTGAGGAGCCACAGGAATGCTTTTACTGGCCAAAAACTAGTTTACTGAAATTGCTTTGTGACAAGGCGCATTGTCATGATGCAACAGCCAGTTGTTCTTGATGTTTGGTCTCACACGCATGACTCTTTTTCAAAGTTTTTCAAGAACCTCTCGGTAAAAGTGTTGATTGACCGTTTGGCCTTGACGCACAAACGTGGTTTGTCTTCAATCGACTCTCTTCCTTCTGAAAATGCCTTAAACCACCGAAAAACCTGGGCCCTTGACAAAACACTGTCTCGGTAACCCTGCTGAAGTTTTGCAAAAGTTTCCGTTGCACTGTGCCCAAGCCTGAAGCAAAACCTGATAGCACACCGTTCCTCGACATTGACGTCACTCATTTGTAGAATGCACTAGTAAAAACTGTTTCACGAAAAAATTCGCTATGGACAATCAAATGACTCCAGCAAGTTCAAACTTGTACTGAAGGTGTATCACATGTTCACCTACCGCTCCTCCAAGTACCACATTGCCAGTGTTGCCAGATCATAATATAAGGAAGCATAGAATAAATTCACGAAGCAATACAGCCATAGTCCATTGTCTTACTTGCATTTTCAACTTGTGTTGAGCGGGAAATTTTTATCTTGAAAATTAAAATTTTCTAATATAGTTGATAGGCCAGTCATTTAAAACGTCGTAGGTCGCAAAAAATTGCACAATCCTGATGTTAGGATAGATACCAATAGTGTAAAACCAAGTTTGCAGCTTCGAAAGACCTGTGCTAACTGCGTGGTGCTTGAAAAACCTTTTTTTATTCGGACTTTTTTCAGTTTTTGACTTATTACCTCTAAAAGGTGCGTCCCACGGAAAAAGTCACCCTGTACACTTTTAAAGTAGACAAACATTTCTACAATTTGAGTGTAACAGCAGCTTCGTAGGTCCAATACGTCCCGAAATAGAGCGCTTCAAAAATTGGCTATTTTTTCCAAAAAGTTCGAAATTGTAGTTTTAGCCGTCTTCCGAGCAGAATATCGGTTAAAATACTCATCCTACGAGGAAAGTCATGGAAAATAAAGTTGTAGAGCAGTTACCTAGCTTTAATTTAAGTATAATCAAAATCCTATAGGACCAATAATTCCTTTGTTATCAGGAATAAACGAAAAATTAAGAAAATTGGATTTTTCAAGAAATGGAACTTCTGTTATTAATATTGCACAGTTACACCTATAGAATGTTATAAAAATGACATTACATTTATAAATTTGATTTATTGTTATATACGGTGTCCACCAAAAAGTGGGCATGTGGGAAAAAAATTTATTTTTGATTTTTCAAAAAAACTTGCGTGCTTGTCTAAACACCTATTCGCTGGTGGAAAAAGCTTGGTAACGTGGTAACTAGGTTACCGGGAAATTTTTGGGGGCCGCCGAAGGCGGTCCCCAAAATTTCTCGGTAAAATGCATTTTTGGGTTTAAGTTTGGTGACGCATTTTTCGGGGGAAATTTCACCGGGAAAGGAATTATTTCCCGATGGAATAATTTCATCACAATTGCATATTTGAAATTGTGGGAAATGTTATTGCATCGCAACCCAACACATACAAACTGGCACTTATCAATCTTTAGGCATAATGTGTGACAAAAGGAGACTTTTGTCTCACCCTCACGTACATGCCATACTTAAACTGTAAGAGTGTAATCTGGTAAATATGTTTATGTCAGCAAATCACGTCTTACTCAAGTACAAACTCGTTTCGGATTTTAAGATTTTGTCTCGGCGTCAGTGTCAAATTGCACTTTCGGCCACTTCTGCATTTAACATTTATGCGTCACCGGGAAATCTTTTGGGTATATTTGGTTACCGGGAAGAAAAGGCTTTTTCCACCAGCGCACCTATTTAGCCCCTATCATATATACCGATTGATTTTTACTTATTTAGGAAATGGAGTTTTTCGAAATTGTCAAAATCCGAAAAGTGCTGTTTTGGAAATTAAGTAATTATATATATATATATAAGTATAATTTACTTTTCAATTTTTTAAATATTTTTCAAAATGTCACCTACCAAGACTTAATATTAAAATTCAAATTTTTTATGTAAAGACTGTGAATTTATAATAATAAAAAGTAATATAAAATGTCAATTAGTTCTTTCGATTTTTTATTATTTACCGAATAGTAAGTAGTATGTTAGCATAATTTTTAAGTTTTTTATGTAACGTGCTTTTTAAGAGAAATATTTTTCAATTCTAGTTAATCTCTATTTAAATGGCTTCAAGAAATTCTAATCTAGTCCTGTTAATGAAAAGTTTTTTAGAAGATGTAAATTGGACAAAGAAAAATCTCCTCATTTAGACAACTGTAAAAAAACATTTACAGGATTTTTGTAACAGTAATTGATTAACAGGGCTAGATTAGAGTTTCTAGAAGTTATTTAAGTAAATATTAATTTGAATTGAAAAATATTTCTCCTAAAAAGGGCCTTGCGTAGAGAACGGAAAAATTATGCAAACATACAACTTTTCGGTAAATAATAAAAAATCTAAGGGAATAATTAACATTTTATATTACTTTTCCCAATTGTAAATCTTTATAAAGTGTTCACATAAAAAAATTATAACTTTAATATTAAGTCTTAGTATGTGAAATTTTGAAAAATATTTAAAAAATTGAAAAATTAAATATTAGCTAGAGTTGAAAAAATTAGGGGTTTTCTGGACTTGAGATTGTTTAATTAGCGAAAAATAATACACTAAAAAAATTTTTACAATTTCAAAAAACTCCATTTTCTGAATAAGTAAGAATCACTCGGTATATATGATATGGGCTAAATAAGTTTTCAGACAAGCACAAATTATTGACGTCAAAAGTTTTTTTGAAAAATCAAAAATAAAAATTTTTCCCATATTATATGCTAACTTTTTGGCGGACACTGTATATAACAATAAATCAAATTTATAAATGTAATGTCATTTTTATAACATTCTGTAGGTAATTGTGCAATATTAATAACAGAAGTACCATTTCTTGAAAAATCCGATTTCCTTAATTTTTCGTTTTTTCCTGATAACAAGGGAACTATTGGTCCTATAGGGTTCCGCTTGTACTTAAGTATAGCTAAGTAACTGCTCTACAACTTCATTTCCCATAACTTTCCTCGTAAGATGAGTACTTTAACCGATATTCTGCTCGGAAGACGGTTAAAACTACAATTTCGAACTTTTTGGGGAAAATAGTCAATTTTTGAAGCGCTCTATTTCGGGACGTGTTGAATCTACAAAGCTGCTGTCACACTCAAATTGTAGAAAAATGTGTGTACTTCAAAAGTGTAAAGGGTGACTTTTTCCGTAGGACGCACTTTTTAGAAGTAATAAGCCAAAAACTGAAAAAGTTCGAAAAAAAAAGGTTTTTCGAACACCACGCAGTTAGCGCAGGTCTTTCGAAGCTGCAAACTTAATTTTACACTATTGGTATCTATCCTAACAACATCCAAAAAAAACAGAACTGTGCAAGTTTTTGCGACCTAACGCGATTTTTGTGTCTACGGTGACTGGCCTATGAAGGATATCCAGTAATTTACGTTATTTAAATCATTCATCACTTAAATATGTACAATCTTTATTATATATAATTTTTTTGAAGTATTTTTGGAGGACTTCTAATTGAATCCACAGAACTTTTAATATGCCACTCATATTTCCATACTATAATTCGTTCATTTCCAAGATAGACCACGCGTACACAATTGCACGCGCTGTTCACTTGATCACTGCATTGAACGGGGCAGTATCCACACGACGAACGGGCTCCCACATTCCTGTCAAAATTGTATATGGCATCGACATCTTTCTTACAATTTTGATTTGAATGTGTCTGAGAGTTTTGTAATTTAATATATCAAGGCACAACATACTCCAATTGTATTGGCAACTTTATTAACAGTATCGCAAACAACATCCACATTATTTTTCTGCATTTCTGCTTCATATACATTTAAAATCAGATTTTTCTCTTGTACGTATAATCAAGTGACTCTCTTTGTTTCTTTGTTTCACATTTGCAACAAGTTCGTTATCGGTGCTGGACATATTACCAAAACGTCCTAATCCACCCGCTCGCAAGCCCAACTGGCTTGCAATCCGCACCTGTGCTGACGCTGCAATATAGGAGAGAAGAACCAATTCAAGGCAGTTGCCTAGGCATGCACATGTTGATCATGCAGAAACCAATGTTTTGACGTGCTCTATCTTGGAAATGAATAGACAGTATATGTGCGATTTCACCAATGAATGATACAGAATTACCTATTAGATATTTTTATCTAATATGTGCTTTAGCTATTTAATATGAAATAATATAGATCTTAATTTTTTAGAAATGTACATAGGCATCCCATTTAAAATTTGTATCAATTTGTATTGCCAAATAATTTAATTTTTAACTTCCTCTTTAGCAAAATTTATTGACCCCTGAAATAATTAGTTTAACAAAAGTTATCTTTTTATTTACATATCAACTAAAGGCTACGAATTTTGTTTTCTTAAAATTAACGGAAAGTGCTTTTAGATCAAGCCAGCTTTTTAAAATTTTTTAATCGTGTTCAACCAAGATTTTTATTAATTCATCACAGCAGTTAGCAGTGTTCAGCACAACAATGTCATCAACAAACGCAGAAATACACAACCTTGCATTAATATAAATTGAGAACAACATTGGTCCTACAACTGTGCTTTGTGGAACACCGCATTTAACTTTTAATGGGTACCTTATTTCATCCGTGATTTTTACATACTGGGTTCTATTGCTTAAATAATTCTCCATTAATTTCAAAGATATTCCACGAAAACCTATACATATTTGTTGCTAATACTTACAACAAAGCGTATAATTTTAAAAAGACGAATTTTCCTTCATTATTTGTTTCACTTCTCGCCACCAATTGGTCAGTTCTTAATGACTATGCAGACGTGAATGGAGCTTGTGATGAATTCTATAAAATTATTTACTTGATATTTAACAATCATGTCCCATTGATCAAGAGCAAATTTCCTAAATATCCTAAATGGTTTACGAATAATATTATTCATAACATTAAATCAAAAACGCTTATCACAAGAAATACGTTAGAACACACTCAAATACACACTATGTACAATTTAAGTGTCTTAGAAGTCTTCTAAAAAGTCAAATCAGAGTTGCCTACGATATTTATTTGCAGTGTTCGACATTCTGTAACTAGTAGGAGTTCTGGAAATTTGTTCATAATAAGAAAAATGTTACTAGAATACCTGGTATTATTCATAATTCAGACATTACATGCTCTACTTCCCAAGAAATTGTTAATGGTTTTGGAATTTTTTTCGAGAGTGTTTTATCATCCTGCAGAAATCATCGATCTAGATAGCTTGATGTTTAGGAACAGTTCCATTAATATGTCCTGTATCAACCTAAATTCTGTTTCTGAAAATGAAGTGAAACTAGCCATTAATCGCTTGAAGAACAAACCTTTTGCCGGTTTTGATCAAATTCCTAACTATGTTATTAAGGATTGTAGAGAAGTTTTCATTTATCCTCTTAAATCTAAAAATGTCTGTTTTTCCATATACTTGGAAAATTGCTAGTGTTTGTCCTGTATTTCAAAGTGAAGACTCATCTGACGTTACTAACTATAGACCTGTAGCGATCCTATTTAATTTTGCTCAAGGATTTGAAATAATACTTTACAGTCACATTTATAACAATGTTAAATGTTACATTTCTCCTCTTAAATGTTGCCACAAACTTGTGTAGTTTTTCACAATTTGTCTCTGAAGTTCTAGAAGATCATGGCCAAGTTGATGTGATCTATACAGATTTATCGGAAGCCTTCGACAAAATCGCTCACGGTATCTTAATTGCTAAGCTCTGTAGTTTCAGATTTATTCTATCATATGTTTCCTTGTTTAAATCATATTTAGAAAGTAGACCTCAGTATGTCACTTATAACGGCTACAACTCACTATATTACACCGCCATTTCTGGAGTTCCTCATGGATCAAATCTTGGGCCTTTACTCTTCTTGCTGTTTATCAATGATCTGAGTCCTATTCTACAAAACCAGATATTGATGTTTGTTGATATGTTAAAATTTTTCCTTCTGTTACTGGCAGTGAGGATTATGCGAAGCTGCAGGCTGATCTTGACAGCATGGTTAAATGGTGCGAATCAAATAAACTAACCGTTAATATTAAGAAATGACCTTCATACGCAGAAGCTCTTCAGTTATGTTTGATTATTTGATATTTGTTACCCATACTAAACTAATGAAACAGTTGAGTCTGCTTATAAGGCTTTGGGTTTCATATGGCGCAATTGCAAAGATTTCACCAATATTTATGCTCTGCAGATGCTATATTTTTCTTTTGTTAGATCGAAGATGGAATATTGTTGTCTTGTTTGGTTTCCATACTATGATTGCCACAAAAAAGGCAATTGAAAATGTTCAAAGGAAATTCTTCAATGTCTTTGGTTGTACCGTGTCACCAACCTTCTGGATTACGTCTAGGTATGGGAGTTTGCCTTCCGATTCTATTTCCATCGTGAACTTAATTGATCGGGCTTGATTATTGAGATGTTCCAGGACGCCGTCCAGTGGAAAAGTCAGAAAAACATATCATAATAGACCACTGCCAAAAAAATGACATTCAGAGAACAAATTCTTCAAGTTTCTGTGGTATAAAACCTACCTACCATGTTTGGCGAAGGCAAGGCTTTGACCATAACATTTTATTAAATACATTAAATTTGAGTCGAGCTGGAGTCGCAGGGTTAATACCAGTATTAAATTTATATACGATCTATGACATAACAAAATCAATTGCTCGTTTTTATATGAAAAACTATTTTTTCATGTACCACGACTACATAGTAGGCAAGTTTCACTGTTTTATCTTCTTTTAGCACATACAAATTTAACTTTAAGATCTCCCATTTATGTATGTGTAGTAATTATAACACTGTATATAACTGTACTAACTTAAACTGTAGCACAATATCTTATATTTTAAGATCAGTTTCTGAGCGGAGTAACCATAATAATTATAATCAACATTATATTTTAAATTTAGAATTATTAATTATTTTTGCATTTAAGTAAATATGCAACTCATAATTTCTGTTTTGTATGTAGATTTTTTTGTTTGTTCCAATTTTTATTTTGATACTGTCCTATTATTGGCTATTGCTGCTGGGCAATTATTATCTAAATAAGTAAATAAATGTTTCCAATAATTCCATATGGAACGTTTCAAAATACATATTTTTGTTCTGATTGCGAGACCAATTACATTCTTGATTTCATTATTTACTGCGGTGCTGAAACTGAAATTCAAGAATTAGATATAGTTTGGTGATCCATAAACATCATCCTGACCCTAGAGCAGTGGTTCCCAAACTTATTTGGCTTACCGCCCCCTTTCCAGACAAAAAATTACTCAGCGCCCCCTGGAAAGCTACATTCTTTAAGCGAACAAACAGAAAGATATTGTAGTGGTAGCTTTTTGAAACTGATAGTTATCTATAAGAGTATTTCTAGGTAGGAAATTATTTTGAAAGACTAAATTATTTAGCAAAGTACAGGGGGGGGGGGGAGATTTACACATTAAAAGTACAACATAAATATTTGAGAATTGTTTAATGCATCATACATTCGATACAGTTACTGTTAAATTGTGAATAGTTTATTAAAAAGATTCAAGCATATAAGTTGATTTAGTTGGGATAATTATTTGGTAACATCAGAGTTTAGATTTTAATTTGTATTAACTGAAAATTGGAATAACTAAAGTGAAAGTCAAACTCAAATAATTATCTGAAAAAGTCGAATATAAAATGTTATAATAAAATATATCATATAGAAATTTGGTATAAATTATTATTATTGCTAGAGAAAATGATATTTTTAAAATAACCATTTTTTCTGTATTTGTAACATGTATTTTAAGTAAAAGCAAATTTGAATAATGAAAACCCTTTATTATAATGATATTTACTTTCTGGATGGTGTATTAAAGGATGTGATAAAGTAAAATTAAAGAAACTGAGAATAAACGAATTTAAATAAACAGACTGAATAAATATAGTAACAAATGGTATGAAGAAGAATAAAAACATTTAATAATGGTACATAGTCTTTATGGGATAAATAAATCTGTAACTTGCATTTAGTGTGTTTATTTGAAAAATAATGTTACACTATGTTACACAACAGATGAAATATGTACGAATGGTTTTTCTGAATCTTCTTATTTTCCCTTCCTTCTTTAAGCTTTCACCGCCCCCTTATTTTTATTCACCGCGCCCCAAATGCACCCGAGGCTACTATCGCCCCCCCACTTTGGGAATCACTGCCCTAGAGGAACCATATCTAAACCAACGGCACACATAAACCAACAGTTGGTATACCAGTTTCCTTTTATTCGATACTCTGTAATTTAATAATCAAGCTCACCAAAGGGCAGAGAGCACCATTCAAGGGATTTATTTACAGGTTTATAAACCAGAGTGTATCATTGATTATAATGAAAATATGGGGGTGGTGCATAAAACGCCTATGTTGCAGAGTTCGATCGAATCAGTGAAAAAGTCTGTGAAATAGTACAAGACATTTTTTCATGTACTAGATATGTCATTGCTAAATGCTAAAACTGTTGAAAAAATGAAAATTGGCAAAAATAGACCAGACTTTCAACTGGACTTGGTAAAGCAGCTAGTTAAAGAGTAAGTAGATTTTTGTGGCAATTTAGGCTGCATGCCCCCAAATCTGTTTTTTGAAGCGCTTCAGTAGGTATACCTGCTTCCCATTTCTAGATAACTTGATAAATTGTGGAAATTGGTACATTCTCATATCTAAAATGGATCTATAGCTTCATCTTTAGGCTTCTGTCCAAGTAAGAAATAAATGCGTTCCCATAAATGCTCTTTAGATTCCATGATTTGACAAAAATGCACCACTAGCACTATTAACAGTGTTCATAATTAGTAGCTGGCATGGATGGTAAATTTTATAATAAAGGAGAGAGGCAGCTAAAAACAAATATTCAGAAAGTAATTTTTCGTGATGAAATAATTCTTCGTGACGATATATATTTCGACATTGTAAGTGTATTCTTCAGTCGGTACAAACAGGTTACATGGTTAAAAAATACAATTTAAAATCTGTAAAACAATACAATAATAAATAAGTGAAACGAGAAAAATATGTTCTCAACCAAATATCTTGTGATAAAAAAGGGGTTCCAGCAATTAGCACTATTTAACATCATGTCCAAAAGGGGGATGATTTAGTAAAAAGGACATG